>JAJOHK020000928.1:0-17756 GCA_022457215.2 Leucocoprinus gongylophorus
AGTCAAGGGAATTGTATAAATGGTAAAGTGTAAGGATATAGGAGAGTATCTATGCTATATATACTGGTAGAAAATGAGGAAACAATATGCAGTACATGAAGCATATGAATCATATAACATGAGGAGACCTTAAGGATAAAGCAAGGTTATAGCACCTACTATATGAGGCACTGACTGAGACTACTATAGTGCAGCCGATCGTATCATCATACCCTTTTCCCTTCTCTATGATGCATCCTTGAGGTATTGATTGTAACAATACTCCTATTTCAGCATTCATGTCCTCATGAATCAGATTAAGACCTCCAACTCTCCTACCACATGTGTAGCTACTATCTTTTTACTAGGGCTAATGATGACTTGTTCCCTGTTATTGATTGTTATGAAGTATGGTTTATATAATGGACCTCCTTGAAACATGAGAATTTGGTACCCATTTCTGGCTATTTTTGTATTATGCTTTTGGTCCACTAGCACCATTGCAACTTCTTTCCAAAATGCAGGGTCTTGTTTACCTCTGGACTTGAGGGACTGGTAGTATGGTAGTGGTTTGAATAGTCTTGTTTGTGTTGGACTTCACACAAACTTCATGTACTTGAGGAGATTTTCAACTTCATCTATTATAAAACTTGTCTGCGATGATGATGAGGATGTTGTTGTGGAAACCTCATATGGTTTGATCAGTATTACTTTCTTGTCTTCAACCTTTTCTTCTTCTTTCTTTGTTTCTTCATTAATATATAACTCCTGAATCTCCCAAATATTATTGTCCACATATTTGTTGCCTCTTTCTTTATAATGATCCAATTCATCAGCTAACATCTTCTGGATCTGGAATGCTCATTCATCCATATCACTTTGAACCAGGTATTGAAGGTCTTCCGATATTTGAGCAATATTTATGGCATTCGTTGTTCTGTTATTGATGCTTGCCATTAGAACTGATCCTTCTATCTCCATTATCATTATGTTAGCTTCCTCTGCCATCCTCTTGATATTCTTCACCATTCTCTACACATCAATCATTGTTTCTAGTCCCTTCAATATCTTGTGGTATAGTTTTGTCCAATCTTTTCTTTCCCTCTTCATGACTTGAGCCTGGTCCATATTGTTTAGTTTTCTGGAAATGTAAGAATTTGGGGATATGGGTGTTGTAGCATAGTTGTTGTTGTTAGAGATTTGAGAAGACATTTGCCTGTATAGGTGCTTTAAGAGTTTGAGTGATTTCTTTAAGCTGTCAAAATGGGATTTTACCCTTCCTCCTTATAGGTTTTGACTTGAACACCTTGTCCAATAGTTTTCTATCACCTCTTTTGCATGAGGCAACCCTAGTTCTGCTATCCATTGGTCATGTTCATCTCTATAGCCCTTTTAATGTACTAGGTATTGTATTTCTCTTCCATGTTTCCTATGCTTCCTGACTTCTTCCACTTCATATTCCTCTTCTTCATTAATAATCATCAGCAAAGATGTTGGATCCTTGTGTTGTCCTTTGAATTTTGGTTCCATACATTGTGTCAAAAGGTCTTCATTGAAAACATTATGAATTGTCCATCCTTCTAGAAGTTCCAGTTAAAACACTCCCAAACCAATGTCTTTTAAGATCTTAAAAGATCTATATCTTTTATTGTTCAACTTCTTTGAGGGTCAATTTGATTGGATATTCTTGTTTTCTAACCACATGTTGTCACTGATCTTTAGTCCTTGAGAGTTTCTTCTCTTCTTATCAAATTGCTTCTTTATACTTTTCTGTGCTTTCTCCATTGCCTTTGTCACCTGTTTCCAACTTTTCTGTATTCCGATCAGAAATTCTTCTACTTGTGGAATCTCTGTTTGAACCATAAGGTTCCCTTTCCAAGGATGTCTTCTGAAGTTTAGCTCAAATGGTATTTTTCCCATTGCTGCATGTTTCTTGTTGTACTGAAACTTTGCTATAGCTAGCCAATCCGTCCAATTGTCCTGTTGGTAATTCACATAATGCTGTAAAAACATTCCTATCTCCTGGTTTATCCTTTCTATTTGACCATATGTTTGAGAATGGTATACCATTGATAGTTGTTTCTTTGTCCCTAGCACTTTTGTGAGTTTCTCCATAAACTTCAATGCAAAGTGTGGTCTCCAATCACTGAGAATCTTCCTAGGTACTCCATGTAATTTCCATATGTCATCCCTATAGATTTTTGCAATTCCTTTTGATGATGAGATATTCATCATTGTTGTCTTTAGTCAAATCATTTTTGTGAATCGGTCTACAATGACTACTATAATGTCTATTCCATTTGATCTCAGTAAGGGTCCAATGATGTCTATGCTAATCTCTTGCCATGGTCCTTAGGGAATCTCCAATAGATGTAATTCTCCTGCCTTTCTTTGATGTTGAACTTTATTTTGCTGACATTTAAAACATTCCTGTATGTATTTCTTAACATCTTCCTTTAGTCTTGGACACTAGTAAGTCCTTTTGAGTAATTCCAGCATCCTGTGTTGTCAAGATTACTGAAGGTAGACTTAACTTCTATTTCTCTTTTTCATTTTATTGTTATTTTCTTTTTCATTTTCAATCTATTTTTAGAACTAGGGTTAGGGTTAAGTGACAAAGATCACACTGTCACATGACAGGTCACATCAGATAACATGGTCACAAGTCACATGACACAAGGAAGGACGTAGAAGGTTCTGAAAAGATGATATCATATAACATGTTAAACACATGGCTGTTTAGGGTAGGATAGAAATAGCTAGCATGGACTATGAGTCCAAGGTATATAAGGTAGACTATCTTGTACAGAGTTTTCTATCGAGTTCTCTTGTATTAACCCAATACAAGGTTCTTTCCATTAACTAACCCTAAAGTCTTTGAGTTGTAATATATGTTGTCTTGGATGTTCCACATCCACTGATTTATGATTCTCTTTTAGAATTTCCTCCCTAATCTTCTTATTATTTGGGATGTAAATTCTTCCTTCCTTGTAAACCACTCCATCTTCTTTTCATGTCAATTCATCTTGTTTTTCCAATACTTGAACCACTTCCTTTTCTCTGGTGTTATTTCTTCAAATTTCTTTGATTACCTCACATTCTTCTGTTGTTGTCTTTCTTTTTATCATGGTGATTTCAGCTGTTGTTCTTCTTGACCATAATTCTTCCTTTAGGAGTTGGATATCCTTGTTGTCTTCTTTCATGTTGACTTGATCTTTTCTTGAAAGAATATCTGCTTTGGTATTCATTTTTCCTGGAATGTGTTATAATGTGAAGTCATAGTCTTGCAACTTCAAATACTATCTTGCTTGTCTCCTATTCAGTTTATGAGGTTCTCAGAAATATTTCAGATTTTCATGGTCTGTCTAGATTTTGAATGTTTCCAATGTATCCAGTAAGTATTATCTCTACTTGGTTAGAGCCTCTACTATTGCCAGTAGCTTCTTGTTGTAGATTTCATAGTTTCTTTCTGCTGGTTGCATCATTCTTGATAAAAACACTATTGGTTTCCACTTCCCATCCTGTTCCTGGGATAGCACTCCTCCTATAGCATGTCCTGAAGCATCTGTTTCCACTCTGAATTTTCCTTCTCTTCTGGGTAGAGATAGTACTGGTGTTGTGGCAACCACTAGACACAACGTCCAATGATCTTACTAACGAGTAAATCTCTTTAATAGGATATAATGTGGAAATTCACAAGAGAACTCAACAAGGAATCTCTGCTTAATTAAAGTCCTATTTATACAATACATGCTTGGTCCGTGCTACTAATAATCAAGCCTGCCCTATTGTCCATGCTTTATCCTCATGTCTGCCTCAATGCCACTATATATACTCTATATGCCCTGATGTTATCTTCCTGATTCTTTTACTATCTTCTAGGCTTATGATGTCACATCATGTGATCAGTCATGTGACTTTGATGTCACGTGCCTCTTCATTGTCTAAGAAAGAAAAGAAAAAGAAAAAGAAAACAAAATTCCTATAAAGTCAGAAAATAAAAGAAAAAGAAAATAAAAATTGTTTATGTCCAAAGTGTCCTATAACAACCGGTTGACTTGTTATCTTTTCCTTGAGTTCTTCAAATGCCTTCTGATATTCCTCTTCCCATTTCCAATTCTTCTTGCTTTTTAGTTCATTCAATAGCTTTGTTATATAAAGTTTTGGATAAATTATTAGTAGAAGTTTGTGAACCCAAGAAAACTTTCTATATTCTTGACTTTTGTTGGTGTCTTCCACTCCTTCACTGCTTTTATCTTTTCTTGTTCCATCTTGACCTGTCCCTTCCCTACTATAACTCCTAGGATATGTCATGAGATGTTTTGGACACCAGCAATTTTATTTTATTTTATTTTTCTGACTTTATGGGGATTTCTTTTTCTTTTTTCTTTTTCTTTTAGACAATGAAGAGGCACATGATACTGTAGTCACATGACATATCACATGATGTGATGTCATAAGCCTAGAACATGGAGAAAGGATCTAGAAGATAATGTTAGGGCACATGTATACAACATGGTGGCCTTGAGGCAAACATGAGAACATAGCACAAACTATGAGTACTTTAGATATATAGAACTCTAATTAAGCAGAGACTTCTTGTTGAGTTCTCTTGTGAACTTCCCACATTACATCCTACTAAGAGATTTACTCACTTATGTTATCATTTGTCATTGTGATAAGTGGTTGCTACAATAAAATAGGGATTTCCTCCATGTTGAAGTTGTATTCTGATCTTTTGAAACACAGATTGTGTTTCTCTGCTATTTTCAAAAACCTGATCGTTCTCTCTTCTAGTTCTTCTATGGTTTTTGCCAGTATTACAAAATTATCTATGTAGTTTGCCAGTGCTCCTTTATGAAGTAACTCTTGGAAGATACTATTTGTTATTCTCTAGAATGTCTCTGGTTGTCAAGCATAGTTCACACTAGGGTGGAAGTCCACAGAATGGACTCAGAGATAAGCAGACTTGTGGAATAACCTTAGCTTCAGCTTATGTGCTACGCTGTTTGTCTGCCACGTAGTCATAACTTCAGATGATAGAAAGAAGTCCGAGATGAAAGTGAGTGCTAATTGGTATGTTGCCATTGAACACTAAGTTAAATAGGAGTATCTCTACTATGGAAGACAGAATACCTAGATGATTGCAGCACTGCCATGAAACATGTTGTGAGAAAGGTAGCTGCTGTGGAAGACAGGCTTGTATGTTTTAGAGATGACTTCACTGTAGGGATGTAGTTTCTGAATGAGTGGACTTGCATATGACTGTATTCTCCTCTTAGAACTAAGCCTTCAAAGTCCTATTGAGTTTATCCAAAAATTCTGTGGTGGTACCTAGGTCAATAATACACAAATGAAAAAAGAAGTTTTTTGCTCTTGTTTCTATATTGTCATGTCTTCCCCTACCCCCTCCAACATTTCTCAAAACAATGCTGAAATGCTCGAGAAGCAGCACCGTAAAATATAGTAACAGCATAAGGAAGAGCAGTAGTCTCTCCTTTGATTGCAAGAGACAGCAGAGATCTGTCATGTAGAGCATGCAGCTCAGAAAGCCAGAAGAGAAGTGGAGGCCAAAGCCAAAGAAGAGGCCAAAAAATGGAAGATTGCAGAAAAGAAGAAGAAGTTGGAGTATATCCAACAACTCCAGGACAAGATATTAGAGGAAGAGGCCATTCTATTGGAGGGGGTTGAAGGATCCCAGATCATGGGATATAAGCATAAGAAAGTTGCTACTGGAGATGAAGAGGGGCAACAGTTCTCCAAGAAGGCTAGAGAGAAGCAACCAGGGAAGTACCACAGAGGTGTTGCAGTGAAGATGGGGGGTACTAATCCTTGTGAGAGGTGTGTGTGCGCTGGGCAGGATTATCTAGTACACTTCTTAAGGTGAGTAATTAATAATTATACTTATTATTATTATTTTTTAATAATTTTCTCTTTCATAGCTGCTCTCTTGCCTGTACTGGGTGTATTGCACTCAAGCAGCAGTGTGTATCCCACACCAATACCAACACTCTGGCTATGATCCCCACTTATGGCAGAGTTCTAAGTGTTATTGAAAAGGTACTCCAGGAACTCATGGAGGAGTACCAAGAAGTTAGAAAGTTCCTCTGGGACTTAGTAAAGGGCCAGGAGAGGAATATAACCCAATTGGAGAGGATTGGGGCTGTGATGAAGCAGAGATAGGGTTTAGAAGAAGATGTTGGAAAGGAGGAAAGCGGGGATAACACAAAAGGGTCCGAGGATGGCCCTGGAGAAAGTCAGGAGGAGGAGACTCTGTCATCTGTCTTCTATTAGTATACTGGTTTTGTTTTTTTCTTTTTAATAGAATTTTTATTCTTTGTGAATTAAATATGTGAGTAAGAAAAAAATAAGAATTAGAATGAAAAGAAGTTTGAAGTTTTGAGAAGAAAACCCCAAAAAGTACATGGAAGCTGAGGATTAATAAAAATAAGCAGACAGAATATACTAGAAATTAATGAAGAAAAATTCCCATTGGAAATGTACAGAGACAGGGGAAAAATATAACAGTATAATCAGAACAATGGAAGAGGACTAGGCTTGGTGGGATATGCAATGTGAAAATCAGATATTAAGTCAGTGGCATGAGTGAGTTTGGATACAGAGATCTATTCAGATTTGTCTCCAGTGTCTTCATACCTTAGCCAGATCATCTTGTACAGGAGTTTGCATGTCTATTGGTGATCGATTTTAAAGTCGACTATCTGAGAAATTTCATATTTGGGTTCCCTGTTAATTATGACTAGAGCAGGAGCCAGTTGTATTCTCTCAGAAAAAATGTTGGGTGTAGTGGGTTTGAGCATGGACACATGAAAAACTGGATAGACAGAGTATATAGACTCTGGAAGATAGAGAGTGAATAATAGAGTACCAGGCTGGGCAATGATTTCATAGGGTCCAAGGTATTTTTCAGAGAGTTTCTTTGAAGGCCAAGTGGTTTGGAAGAACTGAGCCTTGACAAAAACTTTGTCACCTACTTTGAAATCAGGAGTGAGGGAACATCGTGCATCAGCGGATTTCTGATAATGCTGTTGGGCCACAGAGATTTCAGCTTTGAGGGTACTCTATAACTTATTGAGATCTATAGCAAAATTGCGGGCTTGAGAGAAAGCAATATCATGTTCAGGGTGAGCAGTGATGTTTAGGTGATATCCTCTATTAGCAAAGAATGGAGAAACACCAGTAGTAGCACTCAGAGCATTATTGTAGATAAACTTCATAAGAGGTAGGAGTTTGGACTAGTTATCTTGCTAGTAGTTATAATATACATGGAGGTATTGCTCAAGAGTTTGATTCATGTGTTCAGTTTGTCTATCACCTTCAGGGTGATAACCTGAAGTAAAGTAAAGCCACATGTTGAGAGCAGTGTCTAAAAATTGAAAGAAGTTTAACACAAACTCTGAGCTTCTGTTAGAGGTGACATAGGAAGGAACATCGTGTTTGGAAAACACATGAAGGACGAATAGATGTGCTAAGTCTATAAATGTGATGGTGTTATAGACAGGGATAAAGATCGCCTACTTGGTAAGCTGGTCGACTATGACCAAGATAGTGTCAAACTCAGAGGATAATGGAAGTTTTTCAATGAAGTTCATAGAAATGGAATTCTATAGTCGTTCAGGGATGGAGAGTTGTTTGAGAGATCCATAGGGCTTGTAACATTGTGGCTTAGATCGCATACAAGTGACACAGAACTTGCAGAATTGTTGTACATCAGTATAGAGACTAGGCCAGGAGTATTCATAGCAGACTAATTCCAGTGTTTTGTTTTGACCAAAATATCTAGCAAGGATGTGATCATGATTATACTGGAGAACATGTGTGTGAAGGTTACTAGCAGATGGTATATAAATTCTGTTGTTGAGGAAGAGTAGACTGTTTGGGTCCATAGACCACTAGCCATCTATGGAGATGTGTTTTGTAACAATTGGGTCACTAGGAAGAGCCGAGAGGATATCTTGATGTAGGGTGTCCAGATCCACTACTGTAGCTGTATGGAGAGAAGGAAAAAGGAGAACGGTAGCTTGTACAGAAGCTACAAGTTGTTCTTGAGTAAAGATAAGTTTGAAGTTGTGAGGGTTGATTGTGGCATAGCCAGTATTCCCCCCTTTAGGATAGATATCCCATTATCTAGTGAGAGTATCTGGTTTGGTACTGAGATGACAAGGGTGGAACCTGATGATAAGGTTGAACTGGGAAAGATACTTAGACCACTACACTTGCTTCTGGGTCAATATCTTGGTAGTAGAAAAATACTCAAGGTTCTTATGATCCATAACAATGTCGATAGGATAGGCCAGACCTTCCAAATAGTGTTGCCAAATCTTGAAAGCTTTGAAGATAGCAAGCAATTCCTTGTCATATGTGTCATAGTTCAACTTTGCCACAGTAAAAGTGCAAGAGTGAAAGGCAATTGGATAAACTTCATTATCTTTGTTAATAATGAAGAGGATTGTAGCAAGAGCATAGTATGAGGCATCAGTTTCTACAATGAGTTGAGTATCAGGAATCCAATAAGTGAGGATTGGAGCAGAGATGAATGTTTTCTTGAGAGAGTTGAAAGCATCTCAACAGGAGGAGTCAAACTTCCAAGAAATGTCCTTCTGAATGAGATATGTCAATGGAATGACAATGTCTGAGTAGTTGAAGATAAACTGGCAGTAAAAGTTTGTGAAATCTAAGAAGGATTGAATGTTCTTGACTTTCTTGGGTTCCAGCCAGTCTTGAATAATTTTTATCTTGTCGTCAGACATGGTGAGGCCAGAAGGAGAAAGGATATATCCCAGATACTCTACCAACTCAGAGTGAAATTTGCATTTCTCTGCTTTGGCATAAAAACCAGCCTTGTAGAGACACTTGAGTACTTCTTTTATATACCAGTGATGTTCAGACATGTTATTTGAGTAGATGAGTATATCATCCAGATAGATCATGACATAAACATCCAAAAGGTCAGAGAAAATGTTGTTCATGAATCACTAAAAGGCTGTGGGAGTATTGGTAAGACCAAAAGGCATTACAGACTATTCAAATGATCTATAGCATGTCCTAGAAGCGGTCTTCCATTCATTACTGTTAGCAATACAAACCAAATGGTAAGCATGGTTTGAGTAGACCTGAGCTTTGCGAGGTGAGTTCAGTAGATCGGAGATGAGTGGGAGTGGATAATGATCCTTTTTAGAGATGCAGTTAAGACTGCAGAAGTCAACACAAAGGTACAGTGAACTATCTTTCTTCTTCACAAATAAGACTGGTATACCATGCAGAGATGAGGTTGGTCAGATGAAATCTGTGTTGAGATTTTCCTCAATGAATTCCTTCAGAGCTTCTTGTTCAGATGCTGACAGAGAGTATATAAGGCTAATCAGAGGTTGAGAACCCTCTTTCAGATTGATTTTGAGGTCATAGGGACGATGAGGAGGGAGAATTTCAGCTTTAGTTTGGCTGAAAACATCGGTGAATTCATGATATTCAGAAGGGACATTAGAGAGATCTGGAGCTTCTGCAAGTTTTGCAAAGTTAGCCTAAATGTTTGAAGAATGAAAACAGAGTTCAAAATTGTGGGAGCTCGGAAGTTTTGATATATGCAAGAATGCTGCAGCACTAATGATTGCGATGTTGGATTGCTCAAAGTTAGACACAAAGGTCTCAGATGCAGGTATGGAAACTGCGGAGTCTGATGATTGCAGAGGGGTGTTCAAAAAGAATGGAGATGCCAATGGTATGTTGGCCATGACACGAGAAGAAGTGAGATTTTCCTGCAAAGATAGACAGAAGTTTATCAACTCATTTACCCAGTCAATCAGTAGATTGTGTTGGGTGAGCCAGTTGTATCCAAGGACCAAAGAGCAGGAAGAATCAAGCAGAATGACATAGAAGTCTACAAAGAGTGAATGCGGATCGGAAAGAGTGGATACATTGAGTCAAATTAGGCTCATTACTATATAGGAAAGTTCAATGCGGCCCTCAGTCTGTACAGAGTCCTGGGAGTTGCTCTCTATTTTTCCAAAGGTTTGTTAGAAGCAGCTACTGGAGTATCAGTAGTTGCTGAAGCACTGCAGTCTTTAGAAGAGACCATAGTCTGCTTCTTGGAATAGGAGTCCAGCTTGTGGTCTCCTGCACTGCAATAGAAGCACAGATTGTTTTCGAGACACTTTTTGCACTTGTTACTGGTCAACTTGCTGTTGCTGGCCAGCTTAGAAGAGAGGTCCACCCATAGAGTATTAGATTACTTCTTGAGAGTAGGAGATGAAGGTGACTTAGAGGAAAAGTTCTTGGTGGATGAGGCTGCTGGAGATGAGTTTGCCTTATTCTGAGAAGCTGTGGCAGGACCGGAGATGGAAGCTTTTCCTTGCTTCTGAAAGTGGGACTTAAGGGCTTCTTTCTCCACCTGCCTTGTATGGTGGTATTCATGGTCTTGTTCCCAGTAGCAGTGATCAATAGTCATCACTAAGACATACATATCCTGGAATAAGGTGGGGTTTCCTTGTTCCCAGGTAGAGATGGGATCCTGGATCTGATTGGGAAGCCCCTGGTAATAATAATGGCACAGAACACTATTCCCCCAACCTAATTGGGAGGTATAGCACATGAAGTTCACATTGTAAGTGGAAATCTTGTTGCTGGGCTTCATGTGGAGATTATATAGTATGTTGGCCGCTTCACCAATATGGTCCAAGAGACCAAAATATCGACATAATTTGTTTACAAATAGGTTCTGGTTAGAGAGCTAGTCTTGAAGGATGCTCTGGTCTTCTTGGTTGAGACTCATTTCAAACTAGTTCTGGGCTACTCCAGTAAGATAGGTCATTGCGAAGTTGATTTTCGCAATGTCTGTGTTAAATTATGCTGGATTAGCGCAGAAGTATAGATGGCATTGGAACAGGAAATTATTAAGCTTGTCAGACTCAGTGCTGCTGAAAGTGTCAGGAATGTGGGCTTTAGTTTCCCTTGTATTAGTATTGGGTCTGGGAGTCTGATTAGAATTAAGAGTGTTAGTAAGTTGACCAAGTACTTTGGCCAATTGTTTATTAGTATTATCACTCTGACAGAGTTTGGACTGTGAGCGAGTAGAAGATGTGGGTCTATTAGCTATATTATTGTTAGTACTAGGATTAGCAGGAGCATCCTTCCAATCAGGATCATTGTCCACAGAAACAATACTTGGGCTAGGAACAGGCAAAACTGTTTAGCTAGGTTGAATTGTACTGGAAAGAGACCTTAGAGATAAACAGTCTCTTTGGTGGATTTGTCTTGAATGTTGTGGTGTATTTGGTGGATAGGCCATCTGGTCACTGAAACATGAGATTGTGTTGAAGGGTGTCCCAAGCGGTGGGACCAGAGTTGAAGAGTTACAGTGAGAGAAAGCCATTTAGACTTTGAAGTGCGAGGTATTGCAGACAGAACTGCGACAGAGGGTTTAGCAGGCGGAACTGCTCCAAAGTGACAGCAGACTTAGGAGTCTGATAATACTGTCAAGCGTAGTTCACACCAGGATAGAAGTCTGCAGAATGGACTTGGAGATGAGCAGACTTGTGGAACGACCTTGGCTTTAGCTTATGTGCTGCGCCGTCTGTCTGCTGCATAGTCGCAACTTCAGATGATAGGAAGAAGTTCAAGATGGAAGTGAGTGCTGATTGGTGTGTTGCCATTGAACACCAGAGATTGAGTTCAATAAGAGTTTATCTTTGTTGATTATTAGACTAGCAAATTACAGTGTAACTACTAGTCTTATATACAAATGGAAAGTATAGGAAATACTCAGGGTTTCAGTGGTAATACCCCTATTATCCTGAGTAGAAGTTTCAGTGTTGAGATACTGACAGGAGTAACTCTGTCATAGAAGACCGAGTTGAATAGAAGTATCTCCACCATGGAAGATAGAATACCCAGATGGTTGTAGCACCGCCATGAGATGTGTTGCAAGAAAGGTGGCCACCATGGAAGGCAGACTTGTATGTTTTAGAGGTGACTTCACTGTGGGGATGTAGTTTCTGGACAAGTGGACTTGCATATGACACCAGTGAATTGCATAACCAAAAATACATAACCTGTAGCTTGAATAACCCTTTATTGGTTAAGAACACAGCTTTCCATTCATCCCCTTCCTTGATTTGAACATTGTTGTACCCCCAGATCAGGTCCAATTTATTGAAGTACTTTGCCTCCTTGAGTTTGTTGATTACCTCTCCAATTAGAGGTAATGGTGTCTTGTCTTTTATTGTGACCTGATTGAGTTTCCTATAGTCTTGAACCAGCTGTAATGAACTGTCTTTCTTCAGAATATAAAAATATGGTGTTGCATATCTTGACTTTGATTCCACTATTAAGCCTGTTTTGAGTTGCTTGTCTAACCATTGATTTAAAGCTTCTTCTTTCTTTAATATCATTGTGTAGGCCTTAGTGTTCAGTTTCTTTGGAGCTTCTTCTGTAAGATTTATTTCATGATCCCATTTACGTCTCTCTAGTAGTTTTTTGAATTGTACTCTGGTAAATCTTCTGGATTTGTCTTGTCTGGTTTCTTTCCGATTTCACCATTGTTCTGTTCCATAGTTTCTGTAGCCTTTGTTCTTCTAGTTTTGAATTATATGTCTTTGTGTTTCATCGTACAACTTCCTGGATATCTTGTAAATTTGATAGTACTGTTCTTCTAATTAACTTCTGGGATGTGTTTGACTAGCCAGTCATGATCCAAAAATATATCCATCCTATTCAAGTCTGTTACTACTGCTTCCAGTATTTCTTTGTGCTCATTGATTTCAATTTCCAAAGGTGCCACCTTGGTCACTTCTCCATTCTTTGTTCTATTTGCATTAAAAACTTCAAATGAGAAGTTTATCGGTTTTGTTTGAATTCTTTTATCCTTGACCAATTGTTCGTCAATCTCTGTGTGTGTACATCTGAAATCCACCAGAGTCTTGACTTTCAAATTTTTTCCGTTCTTTGTCTTCATATCTGCTTGTATGTTTAATTTCCATTTTTCCTTACTGTTTCTGCAATTCAGAATAATATATTTATTCTGGGACTTTACATGGGAGATCTCTTGTACTGTGCCTACTTGAGATCTTCACCAAAACCCTCCTTGTTCTTCTCATTTTCATTATCTAATCCTTTCTAGACCTTCCTGTTCTTTATTGCTTGTTTCTCTTTGCAATCTTTGGCGATATGTCCTTCCCTGTCACATTTGAAGCATGTTCTAGTCTCTTATTCCTTCTTCTTTGCTTGGCATTCCTTTGCCATATGTCTGTACTTGTTGCAGTTGAAGCACTTAGGCTTTCCATCTTTAAAGTTCTCATTGGTTGTCCTTGTCCACCATACATTGTTCCGATGTTTGTCTTGTAATTGTGGCGTCCCTCTGTGGATTCATATCCTTGTCCTACTGATGTTATTGCCACCTTCCACTTCTTGAGTATTTCAGGTGCAGCTATTGGCAGGTATCCCAGTATTGTCTTGATAATATTATGTTGTACATTCTTCTTTAACAGAAAGATGGTATATAGCTCATCTGTGTCAGTCTTCATGGCTAGTGTATTGAACTCAATCATGAAATCTGCTGTATTCTTCTTCTCTTGCTTGAAGGTTTCTATCTTCCATTCAGCATCTGCTATCTTCGTCTTGTCACTGAATGTGGTCTTAATTTCCCAAACAAACTCTTCCCAATCCTGGGTTCTGGTTTCTTTGTCTAGCTCATCAAGCTTTCTCTATGCATAAATACTTGCTACACCTCTTCTGAGGTGAGCTAGGATTGCTGTGATTCTATCATTGATCTCCATGACCCTGTTGCTTTTGAGGAATAATCTTATCCCTCTCCACCAATCTTCAAATTTTGTTTGGTTACCGTCAAACTACTCTGGGTCTGGTACCATGTTCTTTAGTATTCCTGCCTGTCCATTCTTGTTAACTGTTACTGCTGGTACTATTGACATTTCTTCTGTGGTTGTTTGTTTGTATTTGCTTGAGGCTTCTTCTGTAATCTGTAAAGATTCTAGTCATTCTGACAATGCCTCAATATTGTTTATTCTTCTGGAACTTGTCTTGGTCCCTCTTCATAGTTTGTACTACACATATTTTGTTTCTGATAGGTAACTTTGTTTAGTATTGTCTGTATGCATCTCTCTTGCAAGGTGAGCTCATCAACACTTTACCAAATGTTACAATCTTAAGCTAGAGCTCAGATTGTACTTAGGCAAAAACTTGAGAGAAGTCAAGGAAATTGTATAAATGGTAAAGCGTAAGGATACAGGAGAGTATCTACACTATATATACTAGTAGAAATTGAGAAAACAATGTGCAGTACATAAAGCATATGAATTATATAACATGAGGAGACCTTAAGGATAAAGCAAGGTTATAGCATCTACTACATAAGGTATTGACTAAGACTACTATAGTGCAGCCGATTGTATCATCATACCCTTTGCCCTTCTCCATGATGCATCCTTGAGGTATTGATCATAACAATACTAGTTGTATACTTCAGAAGAGGACTTGAAGAATTTAGGAGATTAAGGCTACTGAAAGATAGCAAGATATATTGCTGCTAACACCAAGACTTGGTACTAGTTTTGGTTAATTTTCAGGATAAGCTATTACAAGTGTAAACTACTAGTTTATATATTGAGTATTAGAGCAACTAGACAGAAGAGTAAAGCACTTCAAATCTCTAGGAAATCCTAAGTCTATTGTCTAAGAAATACTAAACTATATACTTACCTCTAGAAAATCCTAAGAGAACAGAATAGAAATTCCTAAAGGTGATAACTACTCTATATATCTTTCTATGTGATGTGTAATCATGTGATCATAACTTGTAATAGTTTGTGATATCATACCAATCTCTAACCCTAAGTTCAAAATAAAATAAAAATGAGAAATAAAATAAAAATAAATACAGTTTATTGTTTTCAATTCTGACAACTAACTGTTTTAGTTAGTAGTTGCTATAACAGTCATAATTTAAAGAAGATAACCAAAAGAGAGCTGGATATAAGGAAAGTTAAGGAGTTAAGTATAGATATCTTAAAGGAGTACCAACTCTAGTTAATTTTCAAGCTAAGAAATAAAAAACATCTATATCTTAAATACTAATACCTAGTAACTAAGACAATATCTAAGAATTAGAAGAGTTAGATAATTACTTGAATTACTCTAAAATTCTCAGATATAGTTTAGAGTTTCATAAAGATTACTAAGATTTCATCTGATTGGTTATAAAGTAATTGACTAGAGAATGGAGCTAGGTTAATCTGTACTAGAGAAGAATATGTAGATTGGAAGAGAAATATCTACTTCTACAGATATTTTAAGCAGAGTAGATGTTAGATAAGCATTATCTACAATAAGAGTCAGATAGTTTGGATTAGCTATTCTTAATATCTTTTCTGTTAGAACAACAGGATTTACAGAGTTTTAAAACCTCTAGAAAAATCTTAGTGCTATTGACATAATACTGTATATCTCCGAGAGAACCTAAGAGAACAAAGTAAAGTTCTTGGGGGCAACAAATATTTTAAACTCCTAAATCAGCTTATTTTACAGGAAATTATAAGAACATCATAATCAGAGACATTCTTGATAAAAGTATTTAGAATGTTAGCCTGAAAAAGAATATAGGTTATTATCAGTAATAGATGGTATTATAACTTAAGTTCTCAAGTAAAGATAAAAGGAAACTTTTATATTGAGTAACACAAAAAAAAACTTGATAGAGTTCCAAGTACAAGATAGTTGATCTTATATGCTACAGACTATAGTTTGTACTACAACTAATCTATTCTAAAATATATATACTTTTTATAAGGTTAACATGTTATTGTTATACTTTTGTGGTGGTACTTAGCATTCTGGAAGGAAAGAAAACTCTGTAGACCTTGATAGTAGTGTTAGAATCAAAGAAAACTTTATAGGTTCCAATAGTAGTGTTAGAATTAAAAGAACTAGTTCTCTTATATTTTCTAGTTAATCTGAACTTCTTCTAGCTCCTATAATTATAAATAGCAAGACTAAGTATGTTAAATAGCCAACTTTAAAATTAATCAACAACAAGTATACAAATTCTTATATAAAGTCATTTAGCTAAATTATAAGAATATAGAAAACAAATCTAAATAGATATCTGCCATAGAATTATTTTCATGAAGTTCATCTAAGCAAACCTAAACCTTTTCCATTATCATAATACTTTCAGCTATAAGCTTGTTTTTATGTTTTGATTTCTTATTTGACTTATATTATACTAATTTGCTTTGTTTTTCTGAATTCATACTAAAAATATTATAAAAGTTATAGTCAGAGCTTTGAAAGCTTAGCCCTTAGGGAATGATACTATTATATATCAATCTGAGACTATTTATTATTTGTTCTAGATAATAATTAATTTATATCTGATTTATGAATACTTTTTTAATATAAATATTATATGCTAAGTTCACTTAATTAAAGTTCATCCTTCATAACAGTGTTATCTCAGATTCAAGAACAGTAGACCTATTTCTTTTCTACTTTTCTTTTATTATTTAAGCTTTTCCTATTTTCTTTTAATTTCTCTATCTTTTTTTTTATGTTAGACTTAGTAATAAGAGATAGTATGATATTATATATGACTGTCACAACAGTTACAAGGTCATATGACACAAGAGAAGAATGATATCATATATCTTATAATAAGATAACTTTTATATATATATAACTTATAGTATTTAGAATAGGCTAGATGTAAAGTGTATACAAACTATATATATATAAAGTAGATACACTTATACTAGGAACTCTACTGAGTTCTTTTGTATTAATCAATATAAGATTTTTCTTTTACTTAAATACTTAAATTTAAGTTATAACATGTTATCTTATTTAAAACTCTACAAAATCTTGTTTTTCATAATAGCCTTATTTCTACAACATGTTCTCACAGTGGTGTTATACTTAAAACCAAACTCTGCAAGTACTTTGTCTTTCATAGTAGAGTTACTTTTATCTGATTTTTTTTAGTATTTTACTCTGAAACTTCCAAGTTTCTTCTTTCCATACTACTTGTATTTAAGATTAGTAGATATATTGTATTTTACTAGTCTGATAATTAACTATTTCAGTTGAGCTTTATTGTTGTAGACTTAAAACCTTAGAGTTGGTTAAGAGACTAAACCTTATACCGGATTGATACAAGAGAACTCGATAAGGAGCTCCTACTTTATCTACTACTATATATACTATCCAGTCCTGGTCCATGCTATAACATTATTTAACCAACCCTAAAATTCATACTCCATCTTCATGTCCTATTACTCATCCACATGTGTTTTCCATAAGGCCACCATGCTTCTTACATGTGTCCTGACGTCATACCCTCTACCCTACTCTATTGTCCTATGTTATCACTCTTCATCTCCATCATATATACATACACCATGTGTGCATCATGAGGAACCCTTGTCTCTTGATGTCATCTCCTAACCCTAACTCCATCTAGACTCTAAGTCCTTCCAGACCACTTTAGACTCTGTCACATGACTTCCAGATCATGTGCCTATCTCCTAACCCTTTGTCCATTGTAGACTAATAAAATACTACTACAATATCTTTACTCTGTCCTAACCCTAACCCTAAAGTCTGTCCACATCCTTGTGCTATAACATTTATCCTTAGTGTTCTTTAGCAATATACTACTATCAGAACTCACTTCTCTTAGACTTTACTCTACTTCTGAAGTTGTGACCATGTAGTAAACAGATGGCATAGCATATAAGCTAAAGTTAAGGTTA
>JAJOHK020000929.1:0-17748 GCA_022457215.2 Leucocoprinus gongylophorus
ACTCCTTATCAAGCGTCCCGTGACTAAAGGAGGAGGCTGGTTTAAATATGAGGGCCCACATGTGATTATGTAACTTTCAAAATTCTACCAAAACTTTGAACATAATATTGATTGCTGACTCCCACCTCAAGGCCATCAGTGAGTCCATTACTAGATCAACAAGCCCACTGTAGTCAGTTTCACACGGAGAAAGAAACATGATATTTTAGGATAATAATAACTAGCAACATAAAGAAAAGTACACAGTTACAGAACAGCATTGTGCTTTCTTAATAATTGTCACAACAGCAGTTCCAGAAACTTGACTTCCACTGAGGAACCCTGTACCATGCAGCCTCTCTACTTGTCAGAATCAAAGACAGTGAACTTGGTTTCTTTTTATTTTTTCTTATTTTCATTCTATTTTTTTATTTTCAATTTTCTTTATTAGGACTTAGTTAAGGAGTGGTGATATGACATCACATATCACATGTCATGGTCATGGTCACAACATTGCATGATAAATACAAGGTTCTGGAACAAATATTTATTACATATTAGTCTTATTGTTATGGAACACTTTGGACACTAACAATTTTTCTTTTCTTTTATCTAATGTTTCTGATTTTATATTAATTTTGTTTTCTTTTCTTGATTTTGGACAATGAAGAGGCATGTGACACTGTAGTCACATGACATGTCACATGATGTGACGTCATAGGCCTAGAACATGGTAGAAGAATCTAGAAGATGATATCAGGGCACATGGATGCAACATAGTGGTCTTGAGTAAGACATGAGGTAGATATAAGGATGAAGTATGGATATAAGGGCAGGTTTAATTATTGGTAGCATGGACCATGTGTAATTTATATAAATAAGGTAGCAATTTAGCAAAGACTCCTCATTGAGTTCTCTTGTGATTGCTTATTACTTGATAGCCTGCTGAGAGCTTTATTGATTGTGTGTATCTACTAGTTGTCATGACAGGTAGTTGCCACAACACTTATATTATATAGTCTTTAGAATATATAAGGTAGATAACTTGTACTAGGAACTCTATCAAGTTCTCTTGTATTAACCCAATACAAGATTTGTCAAGATCGTTGATGGTGGACTTTATTTTTATTTTTATTTTTCTTTATTTTTTATTTTTAGAACAACTCGGGTTAGGGTTTATCAGTCATGCTGTCACATCAGTCACAAGTT
Organism: Leucocoprinus gongylophorus; assembly: GCA_022457215.2. Lineage (NCBI taxonomy): Eukaryota > Fungi > Basidiomycota > Agaricomycetes > Agaricales > Agaricaceae > Leucocoprinus > Leucocoprinus gongylophorus. Next base: position 1,189 of record JAJOHK020000929.1, read on the forward strand.
GATGGCAAAGTCATAAGACTGATCACAAGACTTGAGAGAATGGAGTAGAAGGTTCTGGAATAAAGTGACATCATACAACATGGACAACACATGTTGGCCTCATGTCATACACATGGTCATTAGGGTAGGGTGCACAGCAATGAGCACGGACCATGAGTAGGAGTATATAAGGTAGACTACTTTGTACTAGGAACTCTATCAAGTTCTCTTGTGTTACTCAATATAAGAGTTGTCTTACTGCTTAACCCTTTGAGCTTTAAGTCATAACATTAGAACTCGATCCCTGATTCTTGACTGCTTAACACTAGCCTTCAAACCTTTTTACTCTTACTCTTATCCATCCTCGACCGAAAGTCAACACAAAACCTTTAGTCCAGAAAAAACCATAGTCGGACCCTAGACTTAAGGGGCATACTAGTTGAGCAGGAGAAGCTCAGCTGTTTGTCAGCACCAAAGCCCACTGGTGTTTCTCAGACATATTACCTTTTGTAGACGTGATCTTTACTTTTCTCTTATCAGCCTTATGCTACACATCCCCTTGTGGTGTGTTTATGCAGAGGAACAGTAGTTTGTTCTTAAAACAGCTACTTAGAGTAGAATGACCTTCTTAGGTCAACATAGTATACACCTTTCCTTAGGGTAGTAATTGGTCTGTAAAAGTAGTCAGTAGCAATGTAGGCAGGGTAAGAAGAAGACCTGCTATCACTTATCAAGATTGCTTCATCGTCCAAATACAAGTCTGACACCGAGACCAGTGCAGGCTTAGTTTTACTACTATACACATCCTTACCTCCCACACCACCATAATCATCATCACCTTCACCTATTGACTCACTGCCATCCTATCACAACATGAGTCAACAAATCAACCTACATGAAATTATTCAGCAGCAGCAGGAGCAGTTGGCGGTGATGTAGGCACAAATACAGGCCCTACTTGCAGCACAGGGGAGAGCAGGAGCAGGAAGAGAAGCAGTGGGACCCAACATGGGATCTCACATGGAGGTGGCCAAACTGGCTATCTTTAATGGAGAAGCAGGGAAAGTAGGAGGGTTTATCACAGCTTGCAGATTGTTCTTGAGAATGAAGTTAAGGGGAGCAACGGTAGAAAAACAGGTGCAGTGGGTTTTGTCATATGTGCAGGGGGGATCAGCAGATGTGTGGAAAGAAAATGTAATGAAAGAGATGGAGACAGGAGAGGTAGAATATGAGTTGGCAGAAGAATTTTTTGGCATGTTTAAAGAAAGAATTTGGAGGAGGAGAAGAAGAGGTGGTCAAGGCAGTAGAGTTAAAAAGGGTGGAACAAGGAGGGAAGACGATGGAGGAATATGTTCAAGAATTCAAGAGAATAGTGAGGGGCAGTGGATATGAGAGAAAGCCATTAGTAGAAGAGTTCAAGAGGAGGATGAATGGAGGAATCTGGAGGAAGCTGATAGAGGCAAAAAATCCGTCTGCCTCCATTAAACAATAGTATAGAAGGGCAACAGCCCTTAATAGAAATTGGAGGGAGAGTAGGAGGGAAGAGAAAAGGCTGCGAGAAAAAAAGGAACAAGAAGGAGGAGCTCCGAAACAGGAGCTGAGACAGAACTTGCCACGACCCTTAGTGTGGCAAAGAAGGCAACCACTGCCTCAGCAGGTGACAATGGGCCTGCTCCAATGGAAGGTGTTGAGAGGACGAATGCAGTAGTAGTGAGAGAGTTAGGAAGTGGACAGAATACGGAGGCTCCTCTTAGACAGGACCCCTACACAATGGAGATTGATCGAGGAAGAAATTGTTATGCATGTAGGGAATTTGGGCACATGGCCTGCCATTGTAGGAACTGAGGACAAAGGGGCAGAGTGGCAGAGAATAGGAGAATAGAGTATGGGGGTGGAAGAATTGAGGAGATCATAAACATTTTGAACAATTTAAAAGAGGAAGAGAACTTAGAACTCCTCAACTAAGTTCTCTTAATAGATATAGTGTATTAGCTATGATAATAAATGCTGATGCACACCAATCAGAGAAGAAAACAAAAAAGACAAAAGGAAGAATGTTAAGAGAAGTAACAGTGAAAATTGGGCTGGAAAGAATTGATACACAGGAAGGAATCATGGTGGAGGCATTGTTAGACAGTGGTGCAATGGGGTTGGTAATGAGTTCAGAGTTTGCAAGGAAGCAAGGCTTTAAGCTGAAGAAGTTGGAAAGACCGATGCAGGTGAGTGTTGTAGCAACCACTCATCACTCAAGGACAAATGATCTCACAACAAGCAAAGCTCTCAGTAGGGCTATCAAGTAAAGAGTGGGGAAATTACAAGAGAACTCGACAAGGAGCCCTCGCTGCATTGCTCCTCTATTTATATAACTTACAAGTGGTCCGTACTACAACAATGTGTCTACCTCATGTCCATCCACCATGCTTTTACCTCATGTCCATTACTCATCCACATATGTTTTCCATAAGGCCACCATACTTCCTATATGTGCCCTGACGTCATACTCTTAATCTCCACTGTACATGTACACACCATGTGTACACCATGAGGAACCCATGTCCCTTGATGTCATCTCCTAACCCTAACTCTATCTCTAGACTCTTCCCGATCCTTCTAGACCCTAAGTCCTTCCAGACTGCTCTAGACTTTATCACATGACTTCCAGGTTACATGCCTATCTCCTAACCCTTTGTCTGTTGTAGACTAATAATTACTGCTGTCCTAATCCTAACCCTACCTAAAGTCTGTCCACACTCTCGTCTTATAACAGTGAGAAATGTGGATGGGTCCTTTAATAAGGAAGAACCAATAGAAAATACGGTAGAGGTGAATATCTACTATCAGGGGCATAGTAAGAGGACAGAGATTGATGTAATAGGAGGACAGAAGTGGTCGGTAATTTTGGAAATGCCATGGCTAGCACGCTATAATCCTGAAATTGATTGGAGGACAGGAGAAGTTAAGATGACGAGGTGTCCGGAGGAATGTGGGAAGCAGTGAAGACCGGTGCAAGGAAAGTTGGGATGGGAAAAATAGAAGGAAGAGGAGGCAAAAGAGGAAGCAGAGAGGAAAAGGAGAAAAGGAAGAAACAAAAAAAGGGAAGAGCAGTGGAAGTAAGGAAAGTAGTGGAGGAATGGGAAATATGGGACGAGAAAGAGGAAGCAGCAAAGTCTGAAGTGGAAGCAAAGAAGTTAGTACCAGAGAAGTTCCATGAGTGGATAAAGATATTTGGGAAGAAGCAGTCAGAGAGAATGCTAGCGAGGAAGCTATGGGATCATGCGATAGATGTAAAGGAGGGGTTTATGCTACGAAAAGGAAAGGTGTACCCTTTGTCGAGAGAAGAAAGAGAGGAGGTTAGTATTGTAGCAACTACTCGTCACTCAAGGACAAATGATCTCACAACGAGTAAAGCTCTCAGTAGGACTATCAAGTAACGAATGGGAGAATTACAAGAGAACTTGACAAGGAGCCCTCGCTGCATTGCTCCTCTATTTATATAACTTACAAGTGGTCCGTGCTACAACAATATCTATCCAGCCCTTAAGTCCATGCTGCTACCTCATGTCCATTACTCATTCACCATGCATCTACCTTAAGGCTACCATGCTTCCTATATGTGCCCTGACGTCATACTCTTAATCTCCGCTGTACATGTGCACACCATTAGGAACCCCTGTTCCTTGATGTCATCTTCTAACCCTAAGTCCTTCCAGACCGCTCTAGACTCTATCACATGACTTTCAGGTCACGTGCCTATCTTCTAACCCTATGTCCGTTGTAGACTAATAATTATAATACTTATATATGTCCGGCTAACCCTAACCCTAGCCAAAGTCTGTCCACACTCTCGTCTTATAACAGTTAGAGAGTTTGTGAAGGAACAGTTGAGGAAGAGGTACATTCGGCCGTCAAAGTCACCATAAATGGCGCCGGTGTTCTTCATGGGGAAAAAGGATAGTAAGAAGAGGATGGTACAAGATTATCGATATCTTAATGAGTGGACGATAAAAAATAATTATCCACTCCCTTTAATTTCAGATGTCTTGGAAAACATTGAGACCAAGAAAATTTTCATGAAGATAGATCTGGGGTGGGGCTATAACAACGTGAGGATCAAGAAGGGAGACGAGTGGAAGGCAGTATTCATAACGCCGGAAGGGTCATTTGAACCAACCGTGATGTTCTTTGGGTTGACAAACTCCCCAGCAACATTTCAAGCTATGATGAACAAGTTGTTGAGAGACTTAATTAATACAGGAAAAGTAGCTGTCTTTATTGATGATGTGATAGTGGGAACAGAGACAGAGGAGTGGCACGACAAGTTGGTGGCAGAGATAATTAAGAGGCTAGAAGAGAATGATTTGTACATGAAGCCGGAGAAGTGTAAGTGAAAAGTGAAGAAAGTGGAATTTTTAGGGGTAGTAATAGGACCAGAGGGGATTAAGATGGAAAAAGAGAAAGTAAAAGGAGTCTTGGAGTGGCCGATACCAAAATGCGTCAAAGATGTGCAGAAATTCTTAGGACTGGCAAATTATTATCACCAGTTCATAAAAGGATTTGCAACAGTGGCAAGACCATTACATGACTTAGTAAAAAAGGATAAAAAGTGAGATTGGACAGAGAAACAAGAGAAGGCATTTTAGGAATTGAGGGAACGATTTACAAAAGAGCTGGTATTGGCAGCTCCAGATATTGACAAAAAAATGAGGATGTAGATAGATGCATTGGACTATGTGATGGAAGGAGTATTGTCAATGGAATGTGAAGACGGGTTGTGGAGACCAGTAGCCTTCCTTTCTAAGTCATTAAATGAAACTGAAAAGAATTATGAAATACATGACAAGGAGATGTTGGCTATTGTGAGAGGATTAGAAGTATGGAGACATTTGCTGGAGGGAGCACAGTACAAATTCGAGATCTGGACTGATCATAAGAATTTAGAGTACTTCATGAAAGCGCAGAAATTGAACAAGAGACAGGCCAGATGGGCTTTATATTTGTCTTGGTTTGATTTTACCTTGAAGTATGTAGCAGGAGTAAAAATGGGAAAAGCAGATGGACTTAGTCAAAGAGCAGATTGGAAGATAGGGATAGATAAAGACAATGATAATCAAATATTTATTAAGGACAATTAGATTCGTAGTATGTATGAAGTAGTTGTAGAAGGACCAGAGGTAGATTTACTAGAAAAAATAAAAAAGGCAAGAAGTAAGGACAAGGATATAGTTAGAGTAGTAGAAGAGATGAAGAAGGCAGGAGTTAAAGAGTTAAGAGGAAACAAGTGGAAGATTGAAGAAGATTTAGTGTTGAAGGAGGGGAAGGTATATGTACCAAAGGATGAGGAGTTGAGAGTGGAAGTAATCCAGTTACATCATGATGTGCCGGCAGCTGGACATGGAGGAAGATGAAAGATGGTGGAGCTGGTGACAAGAAACTACTGGTGGCCTGGAGTGACAAGAGATGTGGGAAAGTATGTGGAAGGGTGCAATCTATGTCAGAGGATGAAAAACAGGATGGAGGAACTGGCAGAGAAATTGAAGTTGAGTGAAGTACCAAAGAAACCTTGGTCACACTTAACAGTAGATTTCATTACGAAACTACCAGTGGTAGCAGGAAAGGATGTGGTGTTAGTGGTATGTGATAGGTTGTCAAAAATGACACATTTTGTGGCAATGACAGAAGGAACATTAGCAGAGGGGTTAGCAAGATTATTCCAGGACAATGTATGGAAGTTACATGGGTTACCAGAAAGTGTAGTGTCAGATAGAGGACCTCAGTTCGTGGCGGAGTTGACAAAGAAGTTGAATAGGATGTTGGGAATCAAAACAAAGTTGTCAATGGTGTTTCATCCTCAGACAGATGGACAAACTGAGAGGATGAATCAGAAATTGGAGCAATATCTCCGATTCTTTATTGAGCATAGGCAGAAGGATTGGCCAGAGTGGATGGCAGCGGCAGAATTTGCTATAAACAACAAAGTTCATATGGCAACAAAAGTGTCACCGTTTATAGTGAACTATGAAAGAGAAATGAGAATGGGGGGAGATATTAGAAAGAAAGGAAAGGTGGAGAGTGCGATGGAGTTTGTTGAGAGGATGAAAAAGGTTCATGAGGAAGCAGAGGTGGCATTGAGGAAAACTCAAGAGGAGATGAAGAGGTATGCAGATAGGGGAAGAAAGAAAACAGAAGAATGGAAGAAAGGGGATTAAGTATTATTGAGCACTAAGGATTTAGTGTTCAAAGAAAAACCAAGTAAAAAGTTGATGGAGAGATATGTGGGGCTGTACACAATAGAGGAGGTAGTATCATTGAATACAGTAAAGCTAAAATTGCCAAGTTTGATGAGGATCCATCCAGTAGTAAATGTTAGCTGGATAGTAAGATATAAAGAGCAGGTGAAAGGACAAAAGAAAGAGGAAGGGAAACCAGTAGAAGTAGAAGGAGTGAAAGAATGGGAGGTAGAGAAAATATTGAATAAGAAAAAGATAAGGGGAGTGGTGAAGTATTTAATATGGTGGAAAGGCTTTACGGCAGAGAGAGATACTTAGAAAAGAAGAGAAAATTTGAAAAATGCAGAAGAATTAATTGAAGAGTTTGAGCAAGGAGGGATAGAAGTTAGAAGATAGGAGGAAGAAGTAGAGGAATACAGAAGGATGGAATTACTGGGGAAGTATATGGCAAAGTTGTTGTATGGGTAGGATGACAAGGAGTTTGAGGAAGGATATTTAAGAAAGATTGATAAAAGTGAGTATTTGAAGATGGTAGAAGAAAAAATAGAGGAAGAAAATGAAAAGATAAGAAGAAGAGACTGGAGAATGGAACATTTCTCCAGAGGAGAAATCTTAAGAGGGAGGTAATGTCAAGATTGTTGACAGTAGACTTCATTTTTATTTTCTCTTTTCACTTTATTTTTTATTTTTAGAACAACTCGGGTTAGGGTTTATCAGTCATGCTGTCACATCAGTCACAAGTTGATGGCAAAGTCATAAGACTGATCACAAGACTTGAGAGAATGGAGTAGAAGGTTCTGGAATAAAGTGACATCATACAACATGGACAACACATGTTGGCCTCATGTCATACACATGATCATTAGGGTAGGGTGCACAGTAATGAGCACGGACTATGAGTAGAAGTATATAAGGTAGACTACTTTGTACTAGGAACTCTATCAAGTTCTCTTGTGTTACTCAATATAAGAGTTGTCTTACTGCTTAACTCTTTGAGCTTTAAGTCATAACAAGATTCCTCTTTTACTCTTGTTATAAGACGAGAGTGTGGACAGACTTTGGCTAGGGTTAGGGTTAGCCAAACATAGATAGATAATATTATTATTAGTCCACAATGGAGAAAGAGTACATGACCTGGAAGTCATGTGACAGAGTCTAGAATGGTCTAGAAAGATCGAGAGAAGTCTAGATAGGAGTTAGGATTAGGAGTGATGTTAAGAGACAATGGTTCCTCATAGCATACACATGGTGCATGTATGGTGATGGAGATTAAAGAGTATGATATCAGGGCACATGAACATGGCATAGTGGCCTTGAGGTAGAAGCATGGTGGATGAGAAATAGAACATGAGGTAGACATATTGTTATAGCATGGACCACCTTGTATTTATATAAATAGAGGAGCAATGCAGCAAGGGCTCCTTGTTGAGTTCTCTTGTAATCTCTGTTACTAGATAGCCTTCTGTGAGCTTTGCTGAAGTAAGCATACTACAAGTGCTGTTCCTACGAGTGGTTGCTACAACAGCTCTATTATTTAAGCTTAAGTTATAAGACTACTCTTTTTTTCTTTCTACTTTATCCTTGGTATATATATTAGGACAATTAGATAAAGTCTGTGGTGGTCAGTAAAGTTTATACTTGAGAAAAATTCTAAGTTATATTATTCTAATATTAGGCACAGTTTACATATAAAAGCAAAAGTTTGTAAGATTAGACAAAGTTTAAACAAGTATAGAAACTTATTTGAAAGAAAGCAGGATTGCAAACTTTTGTGAATGATCTTAGCTTTAACTTATATACTGTGCCATCTACTTATCACTCAGTTGCAACTTGAGATAATAATAGAATTTGAGATAGAGTATACTGATTGTTACATACTATCTGATATCTATACTCTTTTCACTTTCTTCTAGTATAGATCATACTTTATTCCAATTATTTATCAACCTAAGAACTAAATTCTTTGTTTATTATCAATCTTATAGAGTTTCAAAGAACAATTCTGTAGTGTCCAACAATCTAGAGTACACACAATAATAGAATATTATAAGAATATACTTCTTGTATTTAAGAATGATAGTTACTATATATAGTTCTTTAGTCTGATAATTAACTTGAACTTGTGCTATACTTGTCTTATTTCTTTCCAAACTTTTCTTATCTCAAATACAACTATATTATGAATAAGTTAGGTATAATATTATTTATTGAAGCTAAGATTATTATCTATATAGTACTACTTCTAGTCTCTTTCTGCCTCATAAATTACTAAGTTTAGTTTTCTGTTCTGTCTTCCATTCTATATTTGCAGATATCTTCAGTAAGTGTAAATTGCTCCTAATACTAATAGAGAATAAGTGTATTATTATTAAAAGTAGTAAGAACTATGGTTGATTATCAGACTATAGATTATAGAGTATATATTAATTCTTAAATACTAGGATAAGTATTTAAAAGTACTTGGATACTTGAGTAATATTATTACTACATATTTAGTAATTATTCATATCAAGTGAGGTCAATGTTTATATCTGGCTCTAAGCTAGATAAATATTGAATTGGAATAATTCATAATAAAATATTGGTAGAGTTTAAAGTTTAGATGGAAGTAAACTCTACTATAAAAGACTGAGTACTTATAATTTATTTTTACTTTATTTTTATTTTTTGAGTTTTATTTCTATTTTTTAATTTTAGATTTAGGTAATAAAGTGTAATGTAATATCATATATGATAAAGATGTAATACCTATCATATGATGGTCATATGATTATGTAATACAGAAAAAGTTATAAAAGATTTTAAAGCAAATAATATGTTGTAATAACTACTAACTTAGCATATTAAGTAATTTTATAGACCAAGAGTCTTATAAAGATCATAAGAGAACTCAACAAGTCTACCATACTATTACTATAAGGCAAACATGCTATAGCTATGCCTTTAATATTATTATTCTAGTTCTTTCTTCTATGTTCCAAACAAAATGTTACTAGTAACACAAAATAATCACATATTACTTTTTGTTTTTTTTTCCAATAGATTATTAATAGAATTTTTTTTAGCTAATATAATAAAATACATCATACATAATAATTTAATTAATATCATAAGAATTACATATATTAATCTATTTTCCTTGGAGATAAGTACATATAGCCATATTATTACACAATTATATATAGTTTTTCCAATTCAATCTGAGCTTCTTTTAATATTTTATTATTGAAACATCTGCTTGGAGATTTATTTAATTATTCCTTTAATTTACTTTATGTATTTAATACTAGTAGTTATTCTATAATAGCTAGCCTAATAATTAACTAAAGCTAACACATTTACTTCTCTCTTTGTAACTTCTAATTTCTTCTTCTAAGATCATTCTCTAAAATTGTAACTCTATAGCTTATAGGAGGTATAACATATAAGTTGAGGCCAAGATTGTTTTAAAAAGTGTAAATCTTGGACTTTTGCCATTCAAGTATGGACTATGCTTAATAAAATATATAGAAGATTATTTAGATAGACAGGGAGTATAAAGCAATAATAATAGAATTAGTTATAACAAGTATAGCTTAGAGCAATAGTACTATAAGCTTGGAGTAGAATTCTTGATAATTTTTGAATACTGTGAGCTTTCTGCAAAGTCTAAAGCTTACTGTAAAAAAGAGTTAGATCTTTCTATATCCACTTTTATTTTAGATTGTTACAACTTAAAGTAAGTGGTACTGGTTTGAAATTCATAGTATGGAACTCACTTGCTCTAATCAACTATGGCACTTGGGAATTAAAACAGTAGAACTTAGTAACTTGATCTGGTATGAAGACATCCAATATATTTTTTTCTAAAAGTTCACTTCCAATCCAAATCTCTTTCATTTAATCAGATACTGATATCTTCAATAGTGGTAGTAGCTATCCAGAATTCTTTGAACTTTCTATTCTTTCTTTCTATTAATAATTACAAGTGTTAGATCTAAAAACAGATGTTACAGCTCAAACTTTAAGCTATATTTATCTTTAATACAGTCATTTTAGCATCAAAACTCTATGGTTATTTGGCCTTGTTTGTATCAAACTCTACCAGACTTATAATATCACATCATGTGATATATCATATAACTATAATCATATATCTCTTTATTGACCAAGAAAGAAACAAAAAATAAATAAAAATAAAAATAAAAAACTAAAGTTTAAGTATACTATGATATAATATTATACAATATAGCAACAGCATGTTGGTCTTCTAAAAAGTATATAGATTTAAAAGTAGATTAGTTGTAGTATGTATACAAATTATAATCTATAGTATATAACTAGGCAAAGTTCATAACATTTAGTAGAGTTTGTGATCTTTAGGAAAATTCTAAGTGAGATCATTCAAAACTACTAAATATATAACTCATCTTTAGAAAAATTCTAAGAGAATAGTATAAAGTTTTCTAAATATGACAGCTATTCTAAATTATATAGTCAGAAATTTCAATATAACATAGTAGGGGCTTATTAGTTAGTGGCTAGAAAGATGGGCTGGTAGTTAAGATAAAACAAGCAGAAGTCTATAATGTTTTAGTAGAAACAAACTGGATTTAACAGTATTGTAGCAGAGTATTAGTGGAAGAGTTGAGGGATGAGAGGTCTATTATTATAACTCAAGACTTAGTAATAAATCAAAAAAAGAATCTTGTATAAGATTTATCTAAGAGAACTCAATAAAGTTCTAAATACAAAGTATTTATCTTATATACTAGGCTAATAGTCTATATTATACTAAACTTAGCCTATTCTAAGAAGTATACATTATCCATAAGATCAATATGTGGTGAACATATTATATAATATTATTGTTCCAGAACCTTCTATGCTCTTATATGTGATATCACATATCTATTCAAATACATCTAATATTATGAAATCTTTGAATAAAAATAAAAGATAACTTTTGTATTGAGTAACTCAATAAAGTTCTAAGTACAAAATAGTCTATTTTATATATTATAGACCATGGTCTATATTTATACTATAACTAACCTACCTTAAAGTATATATACTTTCCATAAAACTAATATATTATTATTATACTATATAATATTATTTATTCTAAAATCTTTTATATTCTTCTCTGTGTCACATGATTTGTGACAGTAATAGTGACATATGTGACAATCCTGTGACAAGTATGACTATCATCCATAATGTTATATTACACTTTTGTCCAAGTTCAAAAATAAAGAAAAGTAAAATAAAACCTATAAAAGAAAATGAGAAAAGTAAAGTAAAATAAGATAAAATGAAACCAAGTCTATTGTTTACAATTCTGACATTACCCTTCTTTTAAGATTTTTTCTCTGGAGAAACTGACTTCTATTTTTGCCAATTTCTTTCCAACTTTTTTAAATATATTCTTTTAAATTTATTGTTATTATATTTATACAACATCTTTGCTGTATACTTTCTAGGTAACTTTTCCCTTATAAAATCTCTTTCTTCTACCATATACAGTTTCTCCTGTCATCTCACTTCTATATTCATTCTTCTTTCAAATTCTGCTATCATGTTCTTTGTATTTTCTAAATCTTTTTTTTCTATATATCATTTTCTATTATAAATCTCTTCCAATGTATTAAATACTCCATTACTCCCCTCACTTTTCTTTTGTTTAGGATCTTCTTCACCTTCTATTCTTCTACTCCATCAACTTTCACTGATTTTAGTTTTTTTATCTTTTATTTCTTTACTAGTTTTCTATACTTTGTAACTCTATTAATATTTATTACTGGATAAATCCTCATAGAGGCTATTCAACTTTACTACATTCTTTGATACTATCTCCTCTACTATATATAGCTCTATATATCTTTCTGTCAGTTTTTTTACTAGTCTCTTCTTAAATACCAGATCCTTTATACTCAATATCAGTTTTCTTGTGATCCTTATAAGATATTTTGTTTCTAAGTTTACTTAAGTGGTCTATTGGTCATCTTGACTAGTATTCATCTCTTTTTATGCTTTTCTCAGTACTGCTCCAGCTTTTTCTTGAACTTTTCTCACCCTCTCTGCAAACTCTGTCACTTTCTTTATCTTTTCTTTCTTTCTGATATCTATCTCTATTCTCAACTCTTTTCTATAATTTGCTATAAAAGGCAATACTTTTGTTGCTAAATGAACCTTGTTGTTCACTGCAACCTTTGCTGTTGCTAACCACTCTGGCCAATCTCTCTGTTTGTATTTTATAAAGAATTTCAAGTATTGTTCTAACTCTTGGTTCATTCATTTCATCTACTCATCTATTTGTGGATAGAATATTATTGACAATCTTATTTCTATTCCCAACATCTTGTTTAACTCCCTCATTAATTCCATTACAAACTATGGTCCATAATCATTAATTACACTCTCTAGTAAACTATGTAAATTTTATAAAGTTCATCTAGCCTATTCCTGATTCAACTTTTATGTCTTCATAAAGTATTCCAAATTTTTATAGTCTGTCTAGACCTCAAACTTGAACTTAGTATCTTCTAACAAATGTCTTCAAGCCTCCAATCCTCTGATTACTGCTAACATTTTCTTATTATGAATTTTGTAATTACACTCTGTTTTATTCAATAATTTAGAAAGGTAAGCCACTGGTTTCTATCTCCCATCTTCACACTCCATAGACAATATTCCTCCTGTCACATAATCCACCACATTTACCTCCATTCTCATCTTCTTATCTAAATCTGAAACCACTAAGATTGGTTCTGTTGTAAACCTATTTTTTAATATCTTAAATGCTTTCTCATATCTTATTTTCCATTTCCCTTTTTATTCTTTTTTTCATCAACTTATACAATAGCCTTACTATCTTTGTAAAATCTTTCACAAATCTCCTATAATGACTTGCCAGCTCCAAGAACTTCTATATGTCCTTGACCAACTTAGGTATTAGTCAATCTAATACTACTTTCATATTTTCTTTCTCTATTTTTATTCCATCTAGTTTTATTACTACTTCTAAAAAGTCTACTTCTCTAGTTGCATATACAAATTATTTTCTTCTCTTCTCCTCAATATTTCTTCTACTAATTCATCATGGTCCTTCTTACTTTCTATTACTATTATCATATCATTAATAAAACTCTCTACCTTCTCTGTATTAATTAAGTCTCATCAACTTATTCATCATAGCCTAAAACATAGCCAGTGAATTCATTAAACCAAAAAACATGACTATAGGTTCCTGCTTCTTCTTTGTCACTCTTTCTTCTGTTCTTGTTCTTTCTTTATTTTATCTTTCTTTTGTCCCAATTTTTCTTGCTTTTGCCTTTACTGCTTTCTATATATCTTGTCATCTTTACTTCTTCAGTCTTCTAATCAATCTTAGGATTATGGCATGCTAACCATGGCATTTCCAAGATTACATTTTACTTTTATCCACCAATCACATCAATCTCCATCCTTTTCCTATGCTCTTGATAATAAATATTAACTTTCACAGGATGTTTTATTTATATTTCTCATATAAATAGATCTTTCAATTTTCTTCAACTTGAACCTTTGCTTCCTTGCAAATTTAGAGCTCTTTGCTAAACTCATTACTCTGCTATTCAATAACACTTCTACTATAATTCCTTCCTGTATATTTATCCTTTCCAAGCCAATATTTACTGTCATCTCTCTCAACAGTTCTCCTTCTACTATTTTTCTCATATTTACTGATTGTTATGACTCAAAGCCCTTAGAGTTGGATTAAGAGGCAACCTTATATTAGGGTAATACAAGAGAACTCAATAGAGAACTCTATACAGAATAGTCTACCTTTATATACTAAATCCTCATGGTCTGTGCTAGCTATTTCTACCTTACCCTAAACTACCATGTGTTAGCCATGAGGTCTGCATATGGTATGATATCATTCTTCTAAAATCTTCCCTATGCTGTGTGACCAGTGTCATTATTAACTCTAACCCTAGGTGTTAAGAATAGAAAAAGGAAAATAACTTGAAAAAGAGAATAGCAAAATAGGAAACAATGAGAACAAAGCTAAGTCCACTTCTTGCAACTTTGATATTATCCCCTCTTCAAGATTTCTCCTTCAGAGAAACTGACTTCCACCTGTGCCAATTCTTTTCCAACTTCCTCAGGTATTCTGTCTTGAACTTCCCATTATCCCATCCATATAACAACCTTACTGTATATTTCTCTGGTAATTCCATTCTCTTGAATTCCTCTATTTCAGGGATTTTCCCTTTCTCCCCTATTTCTTCTTGTCTTCTTACTTCTGCACTCAGCCTTCCTTCAAATTCATCTACCAAGCCCCTTGCATTTCTCAACTCTTCTTCCCTTTCCCATATGTCATGCTCTGCCATAAACCCCTTCCATCATACCAAATACTTATCTATCCCTCTTACTCTTCTTTTATTCAATATTTTCTCCACTTTCCACTCTTCTTTTCCTTCAACTTCTATAGGTTTAACTTCTTTCTTTTTCTGACCCTCCACTTGCTCTTGGTATTGCACTATCCAACTGATGTTTATGACCGGATGTATCCTTATTGAGGTTGGCAGTCATAACTTGACCACATTAGTAGATACTACTTCCTCAATCACATATGGTCTGACATATTGGTCCACTAATTTCTTCACTGGTCTTTTTTTGAACACCAGATCTTTGGTACTCAACATGACTTGATCTCCCTTTTTCCAATTCTCTGTCTTCTTTCTTCCCTGATCTGCTTGCCTTTTCATGTCATCTTGTGCTTTCTTTAATGCTGCCCCTGCCTCCTCTTGTGTCTTTTTCATCCTTTCCACAAATCATAATTTTCCATGAAGGATGACACTTTAGTTGCCATGTGGATCTTATTGTTTACTGTAAATTCTGCAGATGCCAGCCACTCTGGCCAGTCTTTCTACTAATGGTCCACAAAGAACCAAAGGTACTATTCAAGCTCTTGGTTCATTCTCTCTATTTGTCCATCAGTTTGTGGGTGGAATGCTATGGACAGCTTTGTTTCTATTTCCAACATTTAGTTCAACACCTTGGTTAGCTTTGCTGCAAACTAGAGTCCTCTGTCTGATACCATACTTTCTGGCAATCCATGTAGCTTCCACATGTTGTCTCTGAACAATCTTGCTAGCCCTTCCACTGATGTTCCCTCTATTATTGCTACAAAGTGTGTTATTTTAGACAGCCTATTGCAGACCACTAGGATCGCATTCTTTCCTGCCACTATTAGTAACTTCATGATGAAGTTCACCGTTAGGTGAGTCCACAGTTTCTCTGGTATCTCACTCAATTTTAGCTTCTCTGCTACCTTCTCCATCCTATTCTTTATTCTCTGGCACAGATCGCATCCTTCCATATACTTTCCTACGTCTCTAGTCACTCCTGGCCACCAGTAGTTTCTGGTTACCAACTCCGCCATTTTCCACTTTTCTCCATGTCTGGCTGCTGGTACATTGTGATGTAACTGAATTATTTCTGCCCTTAGTTTTATATTCTTTGGTATATATACTTTTCTTTCCTTTAGCACCAGGTCTCCCTCTATCTTCTATTCTTTCTCTTATACTCTCTTCACCCTTGCCTTCTTCATTTCTTCTACTACTCTAACTACATCCTCATCTTTGCTCTTGGCTCTTTTTATTCTTTCTACTTTGTCTACTTCTAGGCCTTCTATTACTACTTCTTTTAGTCTACAGAGCCAACTATCCTTAATTACTACTTGATTATCATTGTCCTTTTCTACACCTACTTTCCAGTCCAGTCTCCTGCTCAGCCTATCTACCTTTCCCATTTTTGTGCCTAGGACATGTTTTAAGATGAAGTTGAACCTGGACAGGTACAGTGCCCATCGTACTTGTCTATAGTTCAGCTTTTGTGCCTTTATAAAGTACTCTAGATTCTTGTGGTCTGTCCAAACCTCAAATTTGAATTTGGTACCCTCTAGCAAGTGCCTCTAGTTTTCCAATCCCCTTATTATTGCCAGCATTTCCTTATCATGGATCTCATAATTCCTTTTGGTCTCATTTAGGGACTTTGAGAGAAAGACTACTAGCCTCTATAGTCTATCTTCACACTCCATCAACAGCACTCCCCTAGTTGTGTAGTCTGATGTGTCAACTTTTATTCTCATTTTCTGGTCTAAATCTGGTACCGCTAATACTAGTTTCTTTGTAAACTGCTTTTTCAATTCCTGGAATACCTCTTTTTGCTTTTTTGTCCAGTTCTACTGCTGGTCCTTTTTTACCAAGTCATGTAGGGGTCTGGCTATAGATGTAAAGCCCTCAATGAATTGGTGGTAGTAATTTGCCAATTTCAGGAATTTCTGTATGTCCTTGACATATTTTGGTGTGGGCTACTCCAGTAT
>JAJOHK020000930.1:0-17732 GCA_022457215.2 Leucocoprinus gongylophorus
ATTTGTACATTATTATATCTCTATCTTAGATCCATCTTTGTAAATGCTTTCTTTATACCTATGTTTTCTACTATGTCTGAAATTAAAGATAGAGAGTAATTATTTCTAATAGCCACTCATTCAGATACTGATAGTTCTACACCATTTGCTTCTTACCATTCTTCTTTCCTACAAAAAATACCAGTGCTATTTAAGGCAATTTTGAGAGTCTGATATACCCTTTTCTCAATTGTTCTGAGATAAACTCATGCACTTCCTCTTTCTCTTCTCTTGACAACAGATACACCTTACTCCTCCTTGGTACAAATCCTTCTTTTGTCTCAATGGCATGATTCTATAATTTTCTTGTGAGTATCCATTCACTAGCCTTTTTCCCAAAGATCTGGATCTACTTGTGGAAGTATTCTAGTACTAGCTTTTTTGCTTCTTCTTCATCCCATATTTTTCATTCTTCTGCTACCCTTTTTACCTCTATTGTTCTTTCTTTCTTAGGGTTTGGAGGGGGAGACAACATATACTGTATGCTGAGAGATAGTAAAGTCAATTAAATTAGGATGCCTAGGAACAGCATCATATTGTTTGTTAGCCTTCTTTATCTTCTTGGTCCTATACAATTTCTTCTACTTAGAGCTTCTGGTTGGAGCTAACACCAGTAAGAAGGAATGTAAGGACATTATACTTGGATTGAGTATCAAAGCAACTAGCAAAGAGAGAGATAGCAATATAATGGCATTTATAAGAGATTATATTCTGCTATAAACCCTACAAAGTACTTAGTCTTTTATAACAGAGTTCTCCTATTCAACTTGGTTTTCTATAGTGGATTTCTTTTATTTTAACTCTGTCAGTGTTTAACTACTGAAATATAGAAAGAAGAAAAGAGAATAAGCATATACATGTATAATATAAAAGATTGTAGACATAAACTATATGCTTGTTAGACTGAGAAAAACTAGAAAAATTTATATGAGAATATCAAAAAAAACTGTTTGAAGAATTATTAATAAACTAAAAAACTAATATTAACAGATAAAACAGAATTCTAACAGCAGCCATGAGAGTAAACTTTGTATAGTAACAATTTTCTCTCAGCTAAAGCAAGTTAAATATATATTGACCTTCTCATCTACTATATGTAACCTAGCCTGTTAAGTCAATCCTTCTTTGTTTCCAACTCAATTTAGCAGGATATACTGTCATTAGATTTCTACAGACTGTATAAAAGTATGTAGTACTAAGAGATTATTTAGCAAACTCATAAGATAAGACCACCATAGCAATTAATGAATGTTGCATGACTTTGCTGATCTTCTTGTATATCTATAGCAAGTATTATCAAGAATAGCTTCATGTCTACTATTTGATAAAGTCTAAAGATAATAGCAAGATGACTATAAACAGTTGAGTAGAGAGTAGCCTATTGTTTAGGTAGATTCTCTTGGAAATTATAGAGAAAGAAATAAGAATATTTATATGTTTAAGTCAAGAGAGAGGAGATAATAGCTTGGTATTATGGTGGATTCTCTTTGGCCATTTTAAAAAGAGTATATAAATGACAATTGCTTGAAATATCTTACACAAAAATATACACATAAGATTTAGTACATCTTGAAAACTCTTATCTCTTAATTTCAGTAATATAAGTGAAATTTCTAAAAGCTTCAGCACTATAGGCTTGTAACTGAGATTATATTTGAGTAGCTATGTAATGACTATCAAAGTATGAAGGCAAAAGTATTTATTTTGTTACTATCCTCATTCTTAGCATCTTCATTTTCTTTTAAACTTGACTCCAATATTAGAAGCACTATCTTAACTTTTAAACTATCCTTAACATCACTACTACTTATTCTACTAGTACTTAGTACAAAACTTGACTCATTCTGATTTTCATTGGTTATGGACCTAGATAGTAAAGTGTCAGAGTTGAAAACAATGGACTTAGTTTATTTTATTTTTACTTTTCATTTTTATTTATTTTCCTTTATTTTTTATTGTTGACCAAAGACAAAGAAGAAAAAAACATGACATATTACAGTCACAAAAGTCACATGCTCATGTGACACAATGGAACAATGTAGAAGGTTCTAGAGAAAATAATGTCATATAGTATGGTTAACACATGTCAAACCTCAAGGTAAACACATGGTTATTAGAATAAGGCTAAAGGAGTGTAGTATGGACCATTGGTAGTTAGTATATAAGGTAGACATTTGTACTTAGGAACCATATCAAGTTCACTTATGTTACTCAATACAAGGGTGTGTTTTTCACTTTAACACATAAGCCTAAGTCATAACATAAAGTATCTTATAATAAACTAATTGTTATAACCTTAAGCTTAGCTTAGGTTACAACTTAGGCAAAGACTTGAGAAAGAGTAAAGAAGTTGATCAATTAGTAAAGTGTAAAGATATAGGAATATATCTATGCTATATATACTAGTAGTCTATGAGTATAACATCCACAATACATAAGTCTATAAGTCATACTAACATAAGGAAAGAGTAATGAAATAGTGTTCACTATATGAGATGCTGACTGAAATAACTTTGGCACAGCCAATCATTTCATTATTGCTCTTAACCCTAGTTCATGCTAAATACATGAGACATCAATCTTAATACTAATGTGAAAGTTATGAAAGTATATTAATATAAAGGCTCCTTTCTTCTTTAATTAAAAGATGTGAGAAACTACATAAAAAATGGAAAATAAATAGGCATACAAGTAGCTCTAACTCTTTTTAATTCTTTTTCTACTAGCTAGCCTACCTTATTCTAGAAAATATTCTAAAGTACTCAATCTTAGGACTTCTAGTAAAATGACTATACATATATTTATATCTAGATTGTGTATATATACATAAGGTTAATACTAGTGTTCCAGAGCCTACATAACTACTGTTAGTCTTATATATAAATAGATATAGTTTCTACTAGTATAAAATCTCTACTTTGGACTTTTTAAAATACTACCAACTAACTTTCTGATCTATACTAGCTTCTTCTTCTCTAAATTACAATTATATAACACTAGTAAAAGAGCTAGATCAGTAACTTAGATTTTATTTTCAAAATATACTACTACTCTATCTCCACCAAAATACCTATTATATAAGAATTGAAATCTTATCTATGCTTGTTCTCTTTCTAAGAATTATCTAGTATTTTGAGACAAAGTCTGGAGGTAGTAATCTGTATAGCCACAGCTTTAGCTATTGCTAGGTTATTTAGCAAAAAATGTAGTGCAGTATATATAGTGAAAGACTAGTAGTAAAAGATAGGCAAAAATAAGAGATAGAAGAGTCTTTGTTTGGAATTAGACCCTATTCACTAGGTTTTGTAAATTTGGATTAGCTTAATTATTGACTTTGAAAATGACTCAAATATCTCATTATAAAGATTTGTTTCTATAGAAGTAAAACTGTGTGTTATATCCTTAAGCTTGGCTTAGGTTGCAACTTAGGCAAAACTTGAGTAGATAGAAGAGGGAATAATCAATTAGTAAAGCATAAAAATACAGAATAGTATCTACAGCTACATTATATATACCTAAAGATCATGATAAATATATAATATGCAATGAGAAAAATGTAAGAAAGCCTCTACTACTATATGAGGCACTGACTGATTATATATACAGAAAGTATATAATGTAGCTAATCTTTGTGTCAAGATCAAAGAATAAGGACTTAGTTTTTTCTTCATTTTCTTTCTCATTTTATTTTCATTTCAACTTATTTTTCATTTTTATATTTTTAGAACTCTGGGATTAGGGTTAGAAGTGATTGGTCACACTGTCGCATCAGTCACATATGATGGTATGGTCACAACATTGATTACAGGACTTAAGAGAAGGAAGTAGAAGATTCTGGAACAAAATAACATCATACAATATAGACACCACATATTGGCCTCATACTTCACACATGGTCATTTATGGTAGGGTGCACAGTAGTTAGCATGGACCATCTGTAGGAGTATATAAGGTAGACTATTTTGTAAAGAGCTCTTTATCGAGTTCTCTTATGTTACCTAATATAAGGTTACCTCTTAATCCAACTTTAAGGGTTTTGAGTTATAACACTTTGAGTCATAAAGTAAAAACCCTAACACCTGCTGTCCATAAAGCAACTACCTGTTAAATATAGAACATCAATCATAACACTGTGTAAGAAAGTTAAAATTGAAATATACTATCATTTCCTAGTATATTTTGAAGTAATAAATCAAGAATATATTTCTTTCTCCCTTATGTATTTATAATAGACAGTAGTAAATATCACTTGTTAAATACTTTGTTATATAAAAAAGATTGTGATTCTCAATAAATGAAGATATAAAAGAGATTGGGCTAGTATAACTAACAAAAAGAAATTATAAGGACAGGATTTAATAGGATAAAAAATAAAAGAGCTTTCCCTACTTAGCATAACCCTCCTCCCTCTCCTCCTCATCATCATCACCATCAAGGGAAGAAAACAGACTGCTTGAATGTAATAAATGTAGCTGGTGGTTTTACTAACACAGAGCCTTAGGAAAAGAACCATCGAGGCCAGTAGTTGATAGGGAAGTATCAAGAGTGGATACCAAGTGAACATAAGACTGGAAAAGAATCTGTGCCATATCCTAAGGAGAAAGACCATTGGAATTAGAACAGGTGGTATAAGCAGCATAAAAAATCTCTTGCTAGGTCTCAAGATCAGGAACAAAACTACTATCAACCCAAAAAGTAGGGTTGAAAGCATAATGTTCTCTGGCAACCAGGAGCTCCTTGGTAAACTCAGTTACCAAAGCATAGTAGTAAAAAGTGAGGGCCTTGAGGGAAGCATTGGCAGCCTCCACACAGTTCTAAGTAATGGCAATGGTATGCAGCCATAAGAATAGATCTAGAAACAGAGAAAAATATTAGCATAGCACAATCAAGTGATAGAAGATAGAGACCACTTATAGGTTTGACTAGCAAAGAAGGGCACATGGAGTTACTCAGCCTAAGATTGCCAGATTGTAGTTGGTTTTTGATAGAAGCAGTGAGAGATGTGTAAGGTAGTACACTCTTCACAGCTCTGGGAACTATCAACTAATTGGGAGCAGATAGGATGAGCAGCAGTAGCAGTGGTCCTTGGAAATGGGAGATAAGAATGATAATGTTCAGAAATGAAGGTAATACAGGAGAAATACTTTAGCTCTCCTGCTGTATCCTAGAAATAAAATTATATAGAGATAATCAGCAATTAGCACTGGAAATCAAGGCCAGAACAGTTCTTACCAAGTTCTCTTGACAGGTTATAGAGAAGAGACCTGGTACAAGATAAGAGAGAGAACTTCCAGTAGAGAGGCCATATAAAGATAATAGATTGCAAGCTGGAAAATAAGATTAGAAAAGAATTAAAAAAAGATTAGTAGAAGTAGAATGTACTCATGAACACTGGAGTAGGAGATTTCACTCTCTGCAAATGAATCTGAGACTAGGAGTGTACCAGACAAGATGAGCATTCAGCAGGAGGAGGTAACAGTAAATCTGCGAGAAACACTGGACTAGAGTGACAAGAGAGTGGACAAAGTCCTGGTTGTCTAGAAAGTGATGGAGGAATCACTAGGTCATTCTTGAGACTGGGCTCAAGATCAGGATTAGAAGAGGTAGATATAGTAGGGACTAGAAAGGACCTGTTGGTACTTCTCAAAAAAGAGACCAAGGAAAAGAATACTTACCAATCAGAATAGAAACCCTTTGGATCAGGAAGAAGAGAGGAGTAGACAGAACTAAGGGAATAGAGAATATAGAGCTTAAAGACTTTATAGACAAGTCAGAGCCATCAAAATCTAGCTGATCCTCAGTGAACTTGCTTAAATCACTAAGAATTAAGTTAGAAGAAGGTATACTAAGAGAAGGCATAGAGAAGGACTTTATGAGCAAGGAAGCGTGATTACTAGCCAGAGCTCTTAAAAGAGCTGACACCTGGTTGATTTCAGCTAAGACCGTGCTTATAAGTGCATTGTTAGTAGCAGAGGAGGGCTGTTGGAGGATAACCTCTATTTTATCTTGTAGAGCAGTCTGGTAGTGTATTAGATGCAAATTCTCAGCATCTGAGCTCATGATCAAAGAAAGGAACAAGTTCAGAAAAAAGAACAAACCTTCTTTTTTATCAAAAGAGAACTCTTTGGATTAGCTGAAACTCTCGGAAAAAGATTGAAGAGGGCTACCAGAATTTACCCAAAAAGTAGGGAAAAGAAGCCTGGGAGTGGCTAGTGGGCTACAAAGAAAGACGAGCAAGGCACACAATCCAATAGAGTTAGAGTTGGCAGGGTTCTGATTGTTGATCAGATTAGCCAGAAAAGATTACACAACTTCCTATGAGCAGAACTCTGCAATATCCAAATTTGAAAAGATACTTGGCTCAGTTGTTTGAACATCTAAAAGGCAGGATCCCTAAAGAGAGGAGCAGTCTAGAATATGGAAGACTCCTGAAAAAGTAAGCAATTATTGAGTTGTGACATTCAGAAAATAAAAACCCAGAGTGGAGGATATTTAACTATAAGGTTGAATGATGTTCTTTGGCTAGGAGTCTGAAGTATATATGGTGATCTTGTCCTCTAGAATATTTTCTAAACAGTATGTGGGTGAGTGGGTTAAAGAGTAATATCAACTTGGCTCAGCATTCCAGACTAAATAGACAAAAAGCAATAATCTTTGATATTGAACTTGATATATATCTATTCTTTCTTACACTTGCAATACCAATCTTCTGTCAGAGATAGTGCATTGATGAGGTTTTACTCAGCTCCCTCAGCAAAGTTTGACAAGTAACAATATATAACTTCTACCTCTGGCATACTATCCCTCTCCTTCCTTGTCAAAGCATCATCAATAGACTCCTTCACTATTAAATGGGATTTGCTAGCTTCAAGACCTATAGATATACAGTATAATTTTTGTAGCAGAAGTTTTTAATGAATTGACCATGTTAAGATAGAGCAAAATAGATACTCAAAGCAGTATTGATACTTAAATCTCTTCCCTAATGCCTTAAAACAAAATGGTAACTATTAGAATAAAGTAGATTCAATTTACTATCACTTGTTTCATTGTGCTAGGGATTGAGTCAAAAGAATAGTCACTAGATAAGAGAATGTCAGAGAGTCATCTTTTATAACTGATTATTACAGACATTACAGTACTCTCTATTAGAGTAATTATGTTAGAAGAAACAAAGTATATAGCAGTATAGTCTAGTATGGGCAACTGACAACTACTTATTTGTAGTGAATAATATAATAAAGAGCTAAGAAGATATGAGTGAGTATAAAGGATTTTGTAGTATTAGTTGTAGATAAACCATAGTTAGAAATTTGTATATTGACTATCTAATTAAACTACTAATTGTGGATTATAACTTATGATTACTAATAGAACTTGACTTTGATTATCTGTAATACTTTATTATAGGATTCTATATCTCTTACTCTTTTTATCAATCTTGATAGTAGTTATCCCAATTTGTTATCACTCTTGTATCTAAACTGATATCTAGATATTATTTGCTATTAGACTAGATATTAACATAGTTACTTATAAAAAGAAGTTTTATTGAGTTTATAAAAGCAAATTGTTATAATTTTAAGTCCAAGTGTTTAAAACAAAGAAGTATATATGTATAGGGTTAGGGTTAGGGTGGGAGGAGCAACTTTGCGAGCAAAGCGAGTAAAGTTGTGATGAAGTCAGCACAACAGTTGGGGAGATATTCCCAACCACTATTTTGTCTTATATAGACTCATCAGGTACCTTTTGCATACATGCCAAAACATGTTGAAAATAGCACTATCATTCAAGGTGATAATGCTATTGGTGGCAGATAAGCTGCCACATGGCTAATTACCAAGAAGATAACAAAAATAGTTACTTCTTCTCACACTATAAAAGACTTATCACTGATTGGTTACTGAGTGATTGGTAATCTAAAAATAGTGACAAACTATTTTTAGCTCACAACTTACTACGCTTTGCTGAAAGCTACTTTCCCACCCCAAGCTGAGAATAACTGTGACCATCACAGCTTAGAAAAGGGAAATTGTTCCCACATCTGCTTACAAATTGATTGCATCATCTCAGGAAGGTCAACTGTTTGGAGTTTACATAATTGTTTCTATAGTGTTGCTTAGTAATAACACACTAAGCAGCAGTACTTACCTAAGCAAGTTTCCCATGCACAGACCTGTAGTTATGTGATTGTTCTCCTTCCCATACTATGAGTTTGCTCAGTGCCCGTAGGGTTCCGGTTAGAGTTAGGGGTGTGCATATGGTTAGTATGTCACATGTGTGTGGTAAGATAAGTACTTACCACAAGGAGTAATCAGTTTGATGTCCATGATTAGTTTTGGACTTTTATAAATGGACCAACTTGCAAAAATCTACTAGTGAGACAATAGGTATTAGTTAATCACTTTGATACCTAAAGAGCAGGGGGCACAAGAAGCTTTCCACCAGGATACAGAGACAAGTGGAAATTCGGACGATCAGTTAATAATAGTGACTGTATCTCTCCTTATTATCAACCATCCTGTCATCTTTACTCAATGTACCCAGGCACCCTTATGGGTGCCCTGGGCTCTCTAGTTTCTCTGTGAATAGCCCATCAATCAAGTGTGGAAGGCTGTTGCACTTTCATTTGTTTAACCACTTGATGATCTCTATTTTCCAGAACAACCTGCTGTCATAGGGTGGTTAGATCGATAAGCTGTCGAGTTTTCTTTTTAGTCACTAGAACTCGCCGATTGAGAAGACTGAGTTTATCCAACTGTAAGTACTGACCATATAGCCCCTTACCAATCCAATCATTGGCAAACTGCAGTCTTTGACCACAATCCACTAACTGAATCAATGAAGAGTGTGCCAGCTTAGGTCGAATCTCAGCAATACCAGGGTGTAAATCTGCTGGTTTATTGCTGAAGGATAGAGTTCACAATGTCTCCATCCACCTGGTCTTCATTCATTCTGCTAGTGGTTGAATGTTGAAGAAGTCCCAGGATACGTTATATTTGCTCTTAAGTACAAGCACGTCTGCTTTTGTCAGCTCACTGTTATTAAGGTGAGCGTCCCAGCATGCAGAGTAGTTTTCTCTAAGCCAAGAAGTGATTAACATAGGGGGATAACCGTGTGCTATGTAGATATCTGCTACTTCTCTACAAGCACTTACATACGTATCATACTGTGAGCTAAGCATGGCTACCCAACTCAATTTGCTCAAAAAAGTCCCTTTCTTAATGTAGATAGGGTGAGTGGAGATCCAGGGAATATGTTCAAAATAGTTCAGCAGTTTCCTATATGGTCGCCATTGAAGCGACTTGTCCTTGTCAAAGAACAGCATCATATCCAGGAATGTCATATAACTGTCTGAAGCTGGCCATTCTATTGTGCAATTATTAAATAGGATTAAATTCTCAAAGAGGTGTTTCGCACTCAGTTTGTCTTTAGCATAGACAAGACCGAGACAATCATCAATATACCTTCTGTAGAAAGGTATGTCAGGATGTGAGTGAACACCTGCTCTATCTTCAAAGAAGCAGCCATACAGATTTGCAAGATCTGGGCTAAAAGCTGCTCCCATAGCAAATTCTCTAACTTGCCGATAGATTTTCCCATCAAACTGACACAGTAAATTTTCGTTAGCGATGGACAGGGCCTCCCTAAACATTCGGATGTTATTAACATCATGAGGTACCCAGTCAAGATCAAATTCTTCACCAAAAGAGCCATAGTATTCAATAAGGTAATCAGAAGCAATCTAATATGCTTTTTGGACGTCTACATTAGGGTAGAACGCTACTACATTGCCTGAGATGAAGTATAATCTTTTCATTTCTCCACCGTCAAACTTTGCTGGAGATAACATTTTTAAGCTATGTAGTTTAAGGGCCAAGTCTTTGGATCCATGAATGATCCCTTGTTTTGTTTTCACAATCTCTTTTAACATTTTAGACACAAACTTTCCTGCAGGTCCTTGGATAACAGAGTAGCAAGGTAAAATTGGCTGTGCAGATACTGGCATCTTGTGAATCTTAGGAATCACATAGAACTTAGGGAGTTTCTGTAGATTTTCATTGAATGGATCCAATATCTGACTCTGAAAGAAGTCCAAAAGTTGCATGGAAGTGACATAGCGAACACTTTTTTCTGCGAGATCAGTGAGTTCTCATACTGTCTTAATCTTGTTTCTCATTAATACTATAGCTGTATCATAAGAAATGCACTCATAGTCTATAGGAGACAAGAGGAGGCGAGTTGTTTTATCAATGATCCAGATCCTTGGAGTGACTGCACAACCTAGGTTTTTATCAGTGACTAACACAACTAACTGGTGCTGTGTCAAATAGTCACAAATTTGGTGGATTGGAGGAGCAATGAAAGGACTATTGTAGAGTCCTCCAGTCTTGAATTCTCGAGGCATATTAGAAACCATGTGCGAGATAGCCCTGGTCCCTTCAAGAATACCAAATTCAAAAGCTCGGTCTAGCTGTTGACAAGCCTTCTGCTGAGAGCTTTTAACAGCGTAGTCTGGATTATAGTTGGGGAGCTGTCCTTTTATAGGCACCAGATCAGGTTTTCTGGCCTTAAAAAATATGAAGTATCTGAGATGATCCACGAAATCATCCCAAGATTTACTGATAAGTTCAGTATCGTACTTAGTGGGCATCATATATTTGAGCCCAGCTGATAAATGGAGACTTAAATCATGAAGCAAATCACAATCTATTGTATGTATCATAGCATAGTAATGCATAGATTCTAAAACTACAATAGGAATCTATGCTACAATAATAGACATGGCCTGTGGCAAAGAAACTGTTAGTAGCGAGTCAGGATAAGTATAATGATTATCATACTTGAAGGAGATGTCAAGATTACTTGAGCTACAGTATCTATCAGCTACTGAGCTTTCCCCTTCCCTTTGCAATCTGTATTCTTCGATTCCTCTCCTTAGTTGCTTTGCTGGCCATTCCCTGGAGCTTTGGGACCACCACCCCTCTTCCCCCACTTGTTGGACTTCTTGCTACTGCCTCCGTTTCCAGTGACAGCCGCTTTTGGGCCCCAAGAAGTTGTTACTTTGGATGGATTTTTCTGTCACAGAGATAATATGGGTAAGAAAATGTTCGTTACAGTTTGTGGAAGGACTTACTTTCTTGCCCTTCTGGGCAGTGTTGAGGACTTTCTTAACCTCTGCTGCTACCCTCTTATCCACAAGCGATTGTATGGACTGAGAGATGATGTGTTTGTCCACATCAGTGAAGGTCTTTTCCTTCAACTCCTTCTTTTTCTCATTCTTCAGTGTCTCAGCACTCATAGCATCATCAACGAATTGCATAGCATGATGGAAGATATGAGGGAGGTCTTCTAAGACCTCCTTGAATTTGCCAAAAAGAGCAACATTGGCTACCCACCTTCTGAATACTGGGTGCCCATGACTGGAGTCAGTGGGCGGGCCCTAGGATGGCACCTTTGTATCTTTGAATACCAGGTCAAACTTTTCCTGGAGACGTGCGACCAAGGAGATATAGAATTGGGTGTTCTTATACTGGTTGGACTTCCCATCCTCTATGATCTCTGTATCCTCAACACAGAGGTGACATGCTTCTGCCAGCCAAGTGTGCTCTTGTCTCTTGCACTCGATGGCAGTATCGAGACAAGAGGCTGCAAAGAGTTTGTCAGACCCTTGCTCAGCTTTGGCAGAAATGAAGCCTTTGACCGCCTGATAGGTAGGGGGCTTCACGTTCAACTATGAAGGTGTGGTCCTGGCCCTTTTGTGGTTCTCAAGCCCAGAGAGCTGAGAAATCATGCTAGCATGTTGCCGGCGGGCTTTTTGTGCTGCCCTTAAGGCGTCAGACAAGATGTTCCTATAGGGGAATGGGACCATGCAGACCAGGTCAAGCACATTGCCAGCAGCTATGATGGATGCTCGGTGTGCAAACTGGACTGAGAATTCCCCTATTGAACAGAAGATTTTATCTCCATCAACCATGGTAGTGTTCTCCATCAGGTGAGTGATGGAGGGCACCAGACCAGCTTGAGGAGAGCTCATGTGTACAAAGGGGGAAGAACCCCTAAGAGCAGCAGGGTGGGACAAAGCAGAGAAAGCATTCAAGGAGGAGGAGGATATACCAGTGTTTGAGGACATGATAGATGGCTGAGAGTGCAGAGTAACTATGGCTTATTGCTAAAGGATTAGGGTGGGAGGAGCAACTTTGCAAGCGAAGCGAGTAAAGTTGTGCATGCTTGAGGGTATTTGCTGTTGCCTGAGGGTGAGCGGCTAGGCAGAGCCCTCTATTCCTACTTGTTAGGGCATAGCGGACCATATGTCCTATGCATTGACTCCTTTGCTAAGGGAGTGCTGTACTGGCACACAAAGTATAGCCATGGATTCATTTCCAGCCAGCGCAACACTAGTACTGCTTTCATTAACTCTCCTTTGCCAAGAAAGAGACTAGGTCACCCGCTTTTTAAGTAGTATTGGCATTCAGGCCAGGAAAGCTACATGACTTCCTTGGATTTAGCCACTGACTGTTGGTTTCCCGACTTCCTAGACTATATCTTAAGGCCAAATATCAGCCCCACCTCCATCTAGTTGTTGAACCTAATAATTCAGAGAAGTATCTCTAGACCTTGGCTGCTGATTACCTATTCAGACTTTCATCTAATCTCGCAGGATTGTTACTATTCACACTGTGCTTGGTGGAGGTCAGCCTGTTACCAGATGTGACTTGGTACCTGAAGCTTTAGGCCATTCCAGCAATTTGGAGGTGTCACCAGTCATGTCTGACTAGCTATGGGACACATCCTCCATTAGAGGCCCATGACTTTTGCCAATAAATCACTATCTAATGTCTAACTACTATTGAAGAACCCTATCCTCCTGACTTATATGTGTCCTTATATGTTATGCAGTACTCAGCAAAGCAGTTGTAGCAAATGATATGTACTTACCAAAGGTAGGAGTGTTAACTTATATCCTTAAGAAAGCAACACCGATGATATGTTGGCATTGGATGCCCGAAACAGCAGCCAAGGGCCTAAGGGGAGAGGAGTCTGGTAAAGAAAACACGATTCTGACAAAGTTAGCACAATGGTTGAGGAGATATCCCCAACTACCATTTTGTCTTATATAGACTTGTCAGATGCCATTGACATACATGCCAAAACATGTTGAAAATAGCACTATCATTCAAGGTGATAATACTATTGGTGGCAGATAAGATGCTGCATGGCTGATTACTAAAAAGATAGCATAAATAGCATTTTTTCACATACTATATAATGAAATGGCTGTGATTGGCTACCGAGTGATCAGTAGTCTAAAAATAGTGACAAACTATTTTTAGCTCACAACATATTACACTTTGCTGAAAGCTACTTTCCTGCCCAAAGCTGAGAACAACTGTGACTATTACAGCTTAGGAAAGAGAAATTGTTCCCATGTCTGCTTACAAATTGCTAGCTTCCTCTCAGGAGGATTAGCTTATTTGGATCACGTAATCATTTCTATAGTGTTGCTTAGTAATGACACACTAAACAATAGTACTTACCTAAGCAAGTTTCCCATGCATAGACTAGAGCAGTCATATGATTTATCCCCACCTGTCCAATCCTAATCTTGATATGACTCCATGACAACTTGTCTGGTCCAGATGCAGAAGTATTAGCAATTCTGAACTCTTCCTTTGAAAATGAGGACTAAGGGGAGGTTGGTTTTTTGGGTATTTCATCAAGGATCTTGATGTCAACTTGATGATGGAGAGCTGTGTTGAATGTGGAATAAAGCACATTCCACAAGTCATTGATATTGAGACATTGATGATCATTGTACTTGATGGCTTCAATGGCAGGTAATTTGTGTTTGTTGACCCAATTCATGAGCTCCCAAGGCCCTCATTTTTTGTTAGTAATTTCTTGAATCTTGATGTCAAAAAACAATCATTTGGTGGTTTTGACTTTGCTCTTGAATATTTTCCAATTTTCAAGACTTCATGTTGTCCTATAGTTACTCAACACAATACTACACTCCTTGTTCCACCAACTCTTGGACCATCTCATAATATTGACTCATTTTGAATTTGCTCTCCATACATTTTTGATTTTGGAAGCAAGCATGTTGGTAACACATTTGAGTTTGTTGATATCAGACAAATCATCGACATTGATGTTCTTGATAGCATATCAAATGTCTTTGATAAAGCTCTCTTCCTCCTTGTTATTTTTTGCAATGGAGAACTTTGATATGACGATGTTTTCTTCTGCAATGGAAATTATCACAGTGAGAGGAGTGTGATCTGAAGAGAGTCACCAGTCTCAATGGATGGAGTGGTTATTGAGTTCTGTCATACCACTTCATAAGAATATGAGATTGATGACTGAGTTCACTTCACCAGTCATGTCCAAATACCTGGTAGGAACTTAGTGAGTAGGGATTGACAGGTCTAAATTAAAGGAATCAGCTAGGATTATAAGATTGTCACTAATAGCTAAATGGTGAGGGAAAGATGGGTCCCAAATACTATCTCTAATGTTAAAGTCACCAGTCATAATTAATAAATTCAGAATATTTGCCTCAGTATCCTTGAGATACTTTAAAGTGGAATGAGAAGAATCAGAATAGATATTCATGATCCAAAAAATGTTGTTATTGTTGAAAAAAGATGTGAGTAAAATGTCTTTATGATTAATAATGTCTTTGCGAAGTGAAACTCAAAGAGAAAAAAGTCTGATGTTTACATAAATAATGACTCTTGGAAAGTCATTTTTTAAACATGGTTCTCTAGCAAAGATAAGCCAATTAGGATGATTGGGAATGCCTACTAAAGGAATGCCTTCACAATTTGTTGAGCTAGGAATGGATCTAATTGTTGTCCAAGATGGTTCTTGAATGAATATGATGTTGAAGCTTTGATTGACTTCAAGTATGATGTTGATGAGAAAGTTATTCTTTCGAATGTTTTGAGAGAATATCTTCAAGTCTTTCAAAATCATATCGCAATGCCATTCACAGCTGAACAAGTCAAGTTCTTTTGGTTATCCCAAATTTTAGCATATTCCTTTATGTACCACTTCTTGTTAAATCAATGTTTCCAGAAGGGACAATCATATGAGTTGGCTTGATGTTTGCCTTTGCAATTGAGGTATTTGAATGAATGAGAGCATGGCTTGCCCTTCTTTGTCTCTAATCTAGGCAGGTTAATTTTGTTGTTAGCTTTGCAACACCATGCAAAATGATGATAATGTTCAGTAAGATGAGGACCATTACACCTTATATACTTAGACTCTTGAATACAAAAAACCCCTGCCATATGTCCCCACTTCCAACAGTTCTTACATTGTAGTATGCCTGGGCTCATGTTTGCTCCACAAACTGTTGCAATAAAACTTCTGATGTTGAACCATTGGTTTATGACTTTTCTAGTGTCTTTGAGAGCACAGTTTATATTGATGACATGCAAACTTGAGTCTTTGATGAACTTTTTGGTGAGATTAGTGTTCATTGGAACAATTACTTGCTTTTTTGAAGGACCTTTGGTAGTCATGTTAATCTTGGGTTTAGACTTGTCTTTCGAACTGTTGATGACTTTTTGTATTTCTTCAATTTTCTTATTTGGGAGGTTGGGAAACATCTTCTTGATTTTTAATGTTTCCCTAGTGATGTTCTTTGAAGCAGAAGAGTTAGATTGCTTGGATGAAGATGTTGCATGAACATATGACTTCTTCTGTTGAGTGTTAGTATTTTTTTTGAAGTATTTCGACAACTCATTAACTTCTTTCTGCAATTTAGCTGGAATTGGAGGAGAAATAGGGGAAACAAATGTGGGTTTTACCACTTCCTTTTCTTTGTTGTTGTTCAAGGTTTTGAGAACCTGAGAGGTAAATTTAGAACTGACCTTGCTTCTAAAAGTAGTGTTAAAGTTGTCTACATAGAGACTATCCCAGTGTGAATCATAAATGGAAGAGAGAAACTCCCATACCACATTACCTATGCCCTCAAGATCCTTGATGTCATTATAGTTAGTGTTGTCAATTAATTTACCTCTGATATATTTTCCCATTCTGCAAAGGAAGTCTTTAATATTCTTCATGTTTGATGCCAAGTGTTCCATGGCCTCATGCAATGAGGTTGTATAGAAATTGCCATCCTATTCCTCTGGGTCCAGAGCTTGATTGATGTCGTAGTTCAATTGAATATTAAACACACTATTACTGGTTATTGAACTTGAGGCTAGATCCTCGCTCGAAACACATTGTTATAACATGTTGTTAGTAATGTCAGTCACCTTACTAACTTGATCTTTCTATTCTCCTTGTAATGCATACTCTACCTTGATGCTGTTAATGGAGGTGACAGGCTCATCTTTGTCCATTCTGTTGCTTTCTCTTTTGACATGTATGTGGTACTCTTCGGAGCATTTGCTTGAAGATATTGATGGAGGCTTAGGTTTGTGTATACTGAGTGATAATAAGCAACCTCTTCCTTCCTTGAAACTGTCGTCTATGTTGTAGAGGTTGTCTAATAGATTGACAACTATATTAATGTCAGAGTTTGGAGTCAGATTGTTGGAAATATTAGCCATAGCAGTTGGAGAAAGTGTTATATTTGCTAATTCTCTTGTGGGTGCTACCATGTAAAATGGTGGTAAGAGAGAAAGAAGCAATGCTATTCTAAATACTACTTGAGTATGTTTTAATCTGGTGGAAAAATGATAACATAATTGAAAGAATAATTGTATCTAGATAGTTAGAAACTCTGATAAAAGTATTTAAAAGATTAACTGGGAAATAAAAGAGATTTATAACAATAATATATAGAATAAGACAGTATTAGTATACTAGACAATACTTGATAGGATTTAATAGTAGAAAGCAATAGTATTGGCTTGATGAACCCTATGGAATTATCTATAGTATTCAGAGATTACTGACTAAGAATAAATAAAAGCTCTATGAGGTTTGGTATAGATATTAATAGTGATTAAGTATTTGAATATTATATAAGAGCTAGTTCTCTAACAAATACATTTCTTTTACTTGTAACTACATCTAAATTTAGAGACACCTAGCTTTGTTAGTTATTTAAAAATGTTTCATATACTTAAGTAAGACTTAAACTAGTAACTTATTATTATGAGACCTATTTTTATTCTATTTATCTAATAGTCAACTATGAGATTAGCTATACTCTGAATTACAAGTGGACAAGTATAGATCACTAACCTTGTTCTATTATATATAAATATAAACTCCAAAACTAAGCTATTAAATAGACTTGTTGTATTCTTACAACTAATAGTAATAAGTTAGTTACCAAACAATTGATTATTTCTAAGGTAGGTAAAAGAGTAATTTCATCTATATCAGACATTGTATCTTAAAGTTGACCAGTTCACATGTTCCACATTTAGATGTTATTGCCATTGCTAGACTAATATGCAAAGAGTTTCCTATCATAATGCTCTTGATTATTAAAGTTAAAGGAATATCCAAAAATAGTAAACAAAGATGTAATCATGCTGTCCTTGGAAATAATTTATAATCTTCTTAGTAGTAGAGAATATCTAGTATTGGACATCAGCTCTGCTATTGAGTATAAGATAGTTTCAGTAAGAAAATATCAAATGGTTAGAAATGTCACTCTGATATGATAACTTGAGGCTAGACATGTGTACAGAATTGAAAATAGCTATACATGAAAAAGAGAG
>JAJOHK020000931.1:0-17730 GCA_022457215.2 Leucocoprinus gongylophorus
GAGAAGAGAGACTCGACGCCCAACACCATTGGATCAATTTCAGTTGCTTCGAGCACCGCCGCTCCTTCCGGTTCTGTGACAAAGAGACAAAGTGAATTGAGATGGGAAAAAAAGACACTCGACGTTACAAAAGGGTTTATAAAGCAGAAGAGTAAGAATATAGGGAACAACATAGTTGAGTGGAGGTGATTTGCAGTTGTTGTTTGTCGTTTTCAAGTTTTCATAGGCCATTGGTTCAGGTCGAGTTATATCAACATGTTACTAGCGATGTCGAACACTGTCACACACCCCAACTATTGATTGACAAACTGAAAAGAGCGAACTCTTCCATTTATCATAATCCCACATGGTGAACAAAGCGCCTGATTATACCCTCAACGATGGCTCAACAATCCCGTCTATTGGTCTGGGGTAAGCGCCCAGTTCGATTGACGAGATACTTGAGTGAGTAACCGAAGAACAGGTGCTTTATGGGCGGTGTTGGCGGAGGTGAACGTGTCAATGACATGATTGGGAAGGCTCTCAAAGTATGCATGAAACACAGTTTAGATCAACTCATGTCCTGATTCCTTTCAAGGTTGGTTACACACATTTCGACACTGTAGGTATCCTGGTCAATTTCTTATCTGATCGGTCATTGACGACTGTGACAATGTCTTAGGCCACAGGTTATGGTTAGTATCGAGGACTTCTATGCCATGGCCTTTGTCAGCATCATATTACAGGAAATGAGAGGCAAGTTGGTCAGGCCATCCGAGCTTGTGGGATCCCAAGGGGGGAATTGTATATTACTACCAAACTTGCGTATGTCCTTTACGTTTTTGTGAATGCCCACCTCGTAATTATATAGGAATGCGGACCATCACCGCGTTCGTGAAGCTTTTGAGCAATCGCTCGCAGAATTAGACTGTGATTATATCGATTTGTATCTAATGCACTGGCCTCAGGCGACCATCGCAGGTTTGTCTTTCTGGTAACAAGTCTGATGTGGCTTTACTTCATTTTGATCTTGTAGATGAGTCAAAACCAGTCGGTAACACCTTCTTTGCTCGCGTACTCAAACCAATTGAGTCACCAACATATATCGAGACTTACAAGGAGATGGAGAAATTGCTCGAAACGGGCAAAGTGAAATCCATTGGTGTATCTAACTTTTCTATAAAAACTTTGGAGATCTTGCTCCCTCACGTCAAGGTCGTACCGGCTGTCAATCAAGTTGAGGTACATCCATGTCTGCCACAAGTGGATCTAAGGAGGTATTGCAGGGAGAAGGGAATCTTGATCGTCGCATATTCACCGCTTGGTGCGTCGCCCGTTGGATCATGGTTTGCTTTTCTCCTGACACCAAAGAATTTCAAGGTCGTTCATCAACCTTCTTCCACCATGAAGGAATCAAAAATATCGCTACGAAGTATAACGCCACACCTGCCCAGGTCGTCCTCAGTTGGGGCATACAGAGGAAAATGGCTGTCATTCCAAAGAGTGAGGACGAACAAAGGCTGAAGGATAACATTACGGTAATCTTATTTTGACATTTATTCCCCAGGCTATGATTTTGATTCGCTTCTATAGTTCCTCGATCTCGCTCAGGAAGATGTCGAGTTAATTGATGAGATACACAGAGAACCGGGCATGCACAAGTCTTTGTTGTTTCCATATCACACATCCACTGGTTCTATCACTGGTTGGTCATATGAAGACTTGGGATGGAATATGACTTCAGGAGGCATAGTTCCTCCCAAGACATCTTAAATGATATATATACCAGACCAGTTACCTTTGCATCTAATTTACCTGAGCCTGATTAAAAGTGTGTCTAGGTTTTATTGAAGTGGTGTGGGTATTGTATGCGATAAGAATATCGATATTTTGGAATGGAGGCCATAATAAGTATAGCATAGTGTAAACAGTCTTATTAAGCTAGGTAAGTGTTTCGGAAGCTAGGCTGGTATTCAAGATCTACTCATACAAGCTTCTATATATACTATAGAAGGTAGTCCGTCACATGGTACAGTACAGACTTACAATACAGACTATTAGACATGATCCAATAAGATCTAAGCATAATCATAATAATTGACAAAGGGGAAAGATAGGCATGCAGCAATAGTAGATCAAGAGATGTAGATAAGATCACCACCACTGATAGTATTACCTAAGCATTACCTTAGAATGAACTTTTGGAGTCATGTCATGACCCACTCTTGTATTTTCTTGTATTTTATAGTTCTTTTTCATATGATCTATAATCATCTGATAAGGAGCATTAGCAAAAGTAAAAATAAATATTGTAATATACATACATTGTTATGACTTAGATTGAATTTAGCAAAGTAGACTCAGCCATTTTCTTATTTTATTATATAGTTTAGTTTTCTCTTTTTCCTTTTATAGACTTAGCTACGAGAACATAGTGTGATATTATATTGTGATAGTCACAATGTCACAAAAGCATAATATATTTGTTATACATATCACAGTCATGTAATCTAATAGAACTTTGTAAAACCTTTTGAAAGAACTTATTATTATTTTAGAGTAGATTAGTATAAATACATATAGGCTAATACTTAGACATTCCTTCTCTCTCTCTTATCACCACCTTGAATGATAGCACCTATTAGAGACACTAGGAATAAATTCTTTTCTACTTCAGCTTTAAACATCAGTAACTCAAACATGGC
Organism: Leucocoprinus gongylophorus; assembly: GCA_022457215.2. Classification (NCBI taxonomy): domain Eukaryota; kingdom Fungi; phylum Basidiomycota; class Agaricomycetes; order Agaricales; family Agaricaceae; genus Leucocoprinus; species Leucocoprinus gongylophorus. Next base: position 2,685 of record JAJOHK020000931.1, read on the forward strand.
TTCAGTTTTTAACATTGATATGATTGATGACCCTATTGTCAATAGTACCATCTACAATGACAGTGACAAGAACAATGATGTTATGAACTAAAGCTCTTAGGATTAAGCAATAGAACAACTCTTATATGGAGTAACACAAGAGAACTCGATAGAGAACTCTTCTACAAATTAGTCTACTTATATAGTCCTATAGGTGGTCCATGCTGTATGATGTCATTGGTTCTAGAATCTTCTACTATGTTCTTCCAAGTCTCGTGATCTGTCTTGTGATTATACTATCAAGTTGTGACTGATGTGACAGCGTGACCGATCAGCACTAACCCTAGTTGTTCTAAAAATAGAAAATAGAAAAGTAAATCAAAAGAAAAAATAAAAATAAAAATAAACAATAAAATAAGTCAAGTCCACTTTCTTCAATCTTGATAAATAAGGTGAGAGGTTACACTTTAGTACCTAGTGCAAATAGTTCTAGATCTGTTTTGAGTTCCTCCTCTAACAAAAGTGAGGAGTTGTACTTGGATTGGATGCAAAGAGAAAGCAACAAAATAGATCAGGATGAACCTGTTGTTATATTTGATAATATTCAGCTTGAATACATGACTCTTGAAAGGTAGAATCATAGTGTCAGCAAGGCAGTTGACACCCCCTCAAACATGAGGACGAAATATATGCAAAACATTATACCCTCCCTTGTGAACAATATTGTGGAAAACAATAATGATATAATCAATATCCAGTTGAATTACGACATTAATTGAGCCCTAGACCAAGATTTGTGGAATAGCAAATTTAGAGCAATCTTCTTGCATGGATTAATAGAACACTTAGGTTCTAACATCAGAAACATCAAGGAATCATTATTCAGAATGGAAAAATATATTCTCAGTAAATGCATTGATGGTAGCAAAGCTAACAACATCAAAGACTTGGAAGGTTTAGGCAAGGCAGTATGAGGGTTTATCTTAGCCCTCTATACCTCTCAGTGGGACAATCTAATGGTCAACAGTACTAACAGATTATTTAGAAACAATTTTAAATCAAAATTTAGCCCCCAAGTGGTCAAAGAGACCACTAAATCCAAGAAAACAAATATGGCAAACACTTCTTATATTTCCTCTCTTCTTCCTCCTATTCTGGCTAAATTAGCCAAGGAAGTCAATGAGATATCAAAATATTTCAAGAAACAACAGCCAGCTAATAGCTGAAAAAAACTTATGTACAAGTATTTACTAAACTGTCTAACCCTACTAATATTGTAAAGGAAACACTAAAAATCAAAGAGGCTTTTCCAAACCTTCAAAACAAAAAAATTGAAATCATCCAAAAAATCATAAGCAGTCAAGATAAGCCCAAACCAAAAATTAACATGACCACTAAAGGCTTTTTGTGCAAACAAGTTATTGTTCTAATGAACGACATTTGTGCAAACAACTTCATCAAGGACTTGAGCATGTATGTGTTCAACATTAACTGAACTCTCAAGAATATCAAATCTAGCATTATGGCAGATTATATTTGTACAGACAGTAAAGAAATCATCATTGCAACTAACAAAATTGCTTTCTCCTCAGATCTTCAAGCTATCGAGAAGTATGTCAAAAATACATCAAGCATTGAAACTGATCAGGTTCAGTCCTCAAGACTACCTCAATCCAAATCATATCTAAAGATCATTGACATTCCTTATCTATCTGAAGCCACTAACACATGTATCACATCAGACAATGTTAAAAGAATTCCTAAGAACAACTACATTTTTAACAATGTTATTCTAGTATTGAAACCCAGGATCATCAAGATGTCTCCAAAGTTGGACATAGTAATAATCTAGATTGATATTTGGAATGCTCAAAGCAGTTTCAAGGCCAAAACCCTCATTAACAGAAGATTTAACATCAGAAGATTTATTGCTACAATTCAAGGCACAAATATGAACCTGGGCATTTCCCAATGCAAGAATTGCTGGAAGTAGGGCCACTCTGCAGACATATGCAGAATTCAAGGGGCAAAGTGCATAAAGTGCAATGGCCCACATCAAACCATTCATCATCATGAATATGCATGGTGCTGCAAAGCAAATAACAAAATCAACCCTCCTAGACTTGAAACAAAGAAGGGCAAACCATGCCTCCATTCTTTCAGGTGTTCCAACTGCAAAGGCAAACACCAAGCTGACTCCATGGATTGTCTATTTTGAAAGCACCACTTCAATAAAGAATGGCACAGTAAAGAATATGTTAAACTTTGTAAAAATCAAAAGAAGTCAATTTGTTCAGTAGTGAATAACAACAAAATATGTTTTGTAAAGAAATCAAAATCTTTTCACAAAATGTTTGGAAAAACTCCCTACTTATCAATACTATCTTAGAAGTCAAAACTGTTAGGTACAGTTCATACTAGGGTAGAAGTCTGCAAAATGGACTTGGAGATATGTGTGTCAAGTTCATAAATAGTGGACTTAGTTTCTCTTTACTTCATTTTCCATTTTCTTTTTCTTTTTATTTTATTTTCTTAAATTTTCTATTTTTAGAACATAGAGTTAGGATTAGGTCACAAGACACAGAGAACAAAGTAGAAGAATTGAGAACAAATGACATCATACAATATGAATACCACATGTTGACCTCATATTCTATACATAGTCATTTAGGGTAGGGTGCACAGTAGTGAGCATGGATCATTAGTAGTAGTATAAAGAGTAGACTAGTTTGTAGAAGAGTTTTCTATCGAGTTCTCTTGTGTTACCCAATACAAGATTACCTCTTAATCTAACTCTAAGAGTTTTGAGTTATAACATTAGAACTCGATTCCCTTTTCTGAACTGCTTAACTCTAGTCTTTCAACCCTTTACTCTCTTATTATCCTCGATCAAAGGGTAACATAATCCTTTAGTTAAGAAGCATTTGCTAGGCCCTAGGCATAAGAGGTACACTAGCTAGGTAGGGGAAGCTTAGCTAGTTGATTGCATCAAAGCCCACTGGTGTATTCCAAACATAAAACCTTTTGTGGACATGCTATATACATCTTTTCATATATCAGCCTTGTGCTATATATCCACTTGTGGTGTGTCTACACAGAGGAACAGCAGTTAGTTCTTAAAACAGCTGCTTAGAGTAGAATGGTCTTCTTAGACCAAAATCATATACATTTCATTAGGGCAGTAGTTAGTAGACAGTGTAGACAAAACAAGAAGAGTGCCTGTTATCACCTACTGAGAATTTTGTCATCTTTGGAGTATGAATCTGAGAGTGAAACCAGCATGGATTCTGCTTTCCCCTTATATATATCCTTACTACCATCCCTACCACCACCATCATTGTCACCTTTATCTATTGACTCTCCACCACACTACAATATGAGTCAATTAAATTTACATGAAATTATTAGGCAACAACAGGAGCAGATGGCGGCCATGCAGGTGCAAATCCAGGTTCTGATGGCAGAAGGAGCAGGAAGAGAAGAAACAGCACCAAGGGAGGTAGCAAAAGGGGCAGAAGTAGCAAAGCCCCAAATTTTTGATAGAACAACAACAAGAATAGCAGGTTTTATCACAGCCTACAAATTATACATCAGAATGAGAATGAGAGAGGAAACAGTGGAAGGGCAAATTCAATAGATCTTGTCATATGTGCAGAGAGGGACAGTAGACATATAGAAAGAAAACGTGATGGAGGAGTTGGAGGCAGGGAAGGTAGAATACAAGTCGGCAGAAGATTTTTTGACATGTTTAAAGAAGAGATTTGGGGGAGGAGAAGAAGAGTTGGTGAAGGCGGCAGAGTTGAGAAAATTAGAGCAGGGAGGAAGGACAATGGAAGAATTTGTTCAAGAATTCAAGAAGGCTGCAAGAGAAAGTGGATATGAGGGAAAGCCATTGGTGAAGGAGTTTAAATGAGGAATGAATAGAGGGATCAGAAAAAAACTGATGGAGGTGGAAAACCCACCAGCCTCCATTAAACAATGGTACAGGAGGGCAATGGCCCTTGACAGGAATTGGAGGGAGAGTAGGAGAGAAGAAGAAAAATTGTGAGGGAAGAAGGAACAGGGAGGAAGGGCTCTGAAACAGGAGTAGAGAGAACTAATACAGTGGTAGTAAGAGGGTAGGGACAGAGAATGGGCGTTTCTCCAAGAAGGGACCCCTATGCTATGGAGGTAGATCAAGGAAGGAATTGCTATGCTTGTAGAGGATTTGGGCACATAGCCCATTATTGTAGGAATTGGGAGCAAAGAGGAAAAGTGGCAGAAGAGAGGAGACTGGAATATGGAAGAGAAGATATCGAGGGAAATTTACAATATTCAGACAATTTAAAAGAGGTGGAGAATCTAAAGTCCTTTGACTAAATTCTTACAACAAGTTTAATGTATTAGCTACTGAAATAAATGCTGATATATCAAAACCAGAGGGAACTGAGAAAAAGATGGAAGTAAGAAAGGCAGAAGGAAAAATATTAAGGGAGGTCATGGTGAAAATTGGGCTGGAAAGAATAGATACATAAGAAGAGATAACAATAGAGGCACTGCTAGATAGTAGAGCAACAGGACTGGTTATGAGCTCAGAGTTTGCGAAAAGGCAAAGCTTCAAGTTGAAGAAGTTAGAGAGACTGATGAATATAAGAAATGTAGATGGGTTGCTAAATAAGGAAGGACACATAGAACACACAGTGGAAGTAAACATCTACTTCAAAGGACATAGGGAGAGGACAGAGATTGATATAATAGAGGAACAAAAGTAGATGGTAATTTTGGGAATGTTATGGCTAGCACATCACAATCCAGAAATAGACTGGAGAATAGGTAAAGTGAAAATAACAAGATGTCCAGAAGAGTGTGAGAAGCAGTGGAGGCTAGAACAGGAAAAGTCAGATTGGGAAAAATAGAAAGAAAAGGAAGCAAAGGAGGAAGCAGGAAGGAAACAAGAGAAAAAGGAGAAGAAAAAAAAACAGAAGAAAGGAAAGACAGTAGAAGTCAAGAGAGTGGTAGAGGAGTAGGAAATTTGGGATGAAGAAGAAAAAGCAGCAAAATCAGAAGAGAAAGCAAAAAAGATGGTTCCAGAAAAGTTCCATAAGTGGATTAAAGTCTTTGGCAAGAAACAGTCAGAAAGGATGCCCACAAAGAAAGTTTGGAATCATGCTATTGATGTCAAGAAAGGATTTGTACTAAGGAAAGGAAAGATATACCCATTGTTGAGAGAAGAAAGAGAAGAGGTGAGGGAGTTCATAAGGGAGCAGCTGAGGAAAGGATATATTCGGCCATCAAAATCACCACAAACAGCACCAGTATTCTTTGTGGAGAAAAAATATAAAAAAAAAAGGATGGTACAGAACTACAGGTATCTGAATGAGTAGACGATTAAGAATAATTATCCACTCCCACTGATATCAGATGTCTTGGAAAATATTGGAACAAAGAAGATATTTACGAAGATGGATTTGAGATAGGGGTACAATAACATGAGGATTAAAGAAGGAGATAAGTAGAAAGCTGCTTTTACTATACCAGAAAGGTCCTTTAAACCAACGGTAATGTTTTTTGGATTGACTAATTCACTAACAATGTTTCAAGCGATGATGAACAAATTATTGCAAGATTTGATTAATACAGGAAAAGTAGTGGCATTTATCAATAATGTGATAATAGAAACAGAGACAGAGAAGGAGCATGATGAAATAGTGGTGGAAGTAATCAGGAGATTGGAAGAAAATGATTTATATATGAAGCTAGAGAAATATAAGTGGAAGGTTAGAGAAGTAGGATTTTTAGGAGTAGTAATAGGACCAGAGGGAATAAAGATGAAGGAAGAGAAGGTAAAAGGAGTAATGGAATGGCCAACACTGAAGTATGTTAAAGACATACAAAAGTTCTTGGGATTAGCGAACTATTATCATTGATTCATTAAGGGCTTTGCATCAGTAGCTAGACTATTACATGATATAGTAAAGAAGAATAAGAAGTGGAAGTGGACGGAGAAACAGGAGGAAGCATTTAAGGAGCTGAAGAAGCAGTTCACAAAAGAACTGGTGTTAGCAGCACTGGATATAGATAAAAAAAAGAGGATGGAAGTAGATGCATCAGACTACGCGATAGGAGAAGTACTGTCAATGGAGGGAGAAGATAAAAAGTAAAGACTAGTTGTATTTCTTTCCAAGTCATTAAATAAGACAGAAAGAAATTACGAAATACATGACAAGGAAATGTTGGCAATTATAAAAGGGTTAGAGAGTTGGAGACACTTGTTGGAAGGGGCACAATTCAAGTTTGAGATCTAGACGGATCATAAAAACTTAGAGTATTTTATGAAAGAGCAAAAGTTAAATTAAAGACAAGCTTAATGGGTACTATATCTGTCTAGATTCAATTTTACTCTGAAACATGTGCTAGGAACGAGGATGGGAAAAACAGATGAACTAAGCAGGAGACTGGACTGGAAAGTAGGTGTAAATAGAGACAATGAGAACCAAGTATTTATAAAAGATGATTGGATTCATAAATTACAAGAAGTAGTAATAAAGGGGCCTGAAGTAGACATAATAGAAAAAATAAAAAAAGCTAGGAGTAAGGACAAAGATGTAATTAGAGTAGTGGAAGAGATGAAGAAAGCAGGAGTGAAGGAGTTATGAGGAAACAAGTGGAAGATAGAAGGGGAGTTAGTGTTGAAAGAAGAAAAGATATATGTACCAAAGGAGGAAGAATTGAGAACAGAAATAATCCAGTTACACCATGATGGGCTAGCAGTGGGACACAGAGGAAGATGGGAGACAGTAGAGTTGGTAATGAGAAATTATTGGTGGCCAGGGATAACAAGGGATATGGGGAGATATGTGGAAGGATGCAATTTATGTCAGAGGATGAAAAACAGGGCAGAAGAACCAGCAGGGAAGCTGAAACTGGGGAAAGTACCAGAGAAACCTTGGATGTATCTAACAGTAGACTTCATAATAAAGTTACTGGTAGTAGCAGGAAAGAATGTGATATTGGTAGTGTGTGATTGACTGTCAAAAATGACATACTTTATAGCTACTACTGAAGGAACATCAGCAGAAGGATTGGTAAGGTTGTTTTGGGACAATGTGTGGAAACTGCATAGTCTGCTAGAAAGTGTGATATTAGATTGGGGTCTACAGTTCGCAGCTGAGTTGACAAAGGAGTTAAATCAAATGTTGGGAATTGAGATGAAGTCGTCTATGGTGTTCTACCCACAAACAGATGGGCAAATGGAACAGATGAATCAGGAGCTAGAACAGTACCTAAGGCTGTTTGTAGAGCATAGGCAGAAGAATTGGCTGGAATAGTTGGCATTGGCAGAATTCACAGTGAATAACAAAGTTCATACTGCAACTAAAATGTTGCCATTTATGGCAAATTATGGGAGAGAACTAAGAATGGGAGGAGATATAAGAAAAAAAGGAAAAGTAGAAAGTACAATGGAGTTTGTAGAAAGAATGAAGAAGGTTTATGAGGAAGCTAGGGCAGCATTAACGAAAACTCAGGAGGAAATGAAGAGGTATGCAGATCAAAGTAAGAAAGAGACCGAAAATTAGAAGAAGGGGGATAGAGTATTATTGAGTACCAAAGATCTAGTATTCAAGAAAAGACCAGTGAGAAAGTTGACGGAGAGATATGTGGGACCATATATGATAGAAGAAGTAGTCTTGTTGAATATAGTAAAACTACAACTACTAATTTTGATGAGAATACATCCAGTAGTTAACATAAGCTGGATAGTACAGTATAAAGAATAGGTGAAGAGGCAGAAAAAAGAGGAAAAAAAACTGGTAGAGGTAGAAGGAGTAGAAGAATGGAAAGTAGAAAAAATTCTGAATAAAAAGAAAATAAGAGGAGTAGAAAAGTACTTAGTGCAGTGAAAAGGGTTCACGGCAGAGGGGGATACTTGGAAAAGGATAGAAAACTTGAAAAATGCAGAAGAAACCATAAAGGAATTTGAAGGAAGGATGAGTGCAGAGGTTAGGAGGCAAGAAAGAATAAATATAGCAGAGGAGAGGGACTTCAGAAGGGGGGAACTACTAGGGAAGTTCACAGCAAGAATGTTGTACAGATAGGATGACAGAAAATTTGAAGAAGAATATCTGAGAAAGCTGGAAAAGAATTGGAGAAGGTGGAAAATAGTTTCTTTTCCATTTTCTTTTTCTTTTTATTTTATTTTCTTAAATTTTCTATTTTTAGAACATAGGGTTAGGGTTAGGTCACAAGACACAGAGAACAAAGTAGAAGAATCGAGAACAAATGACATCATACAATATAAATACCACATATTAACTTCATATTCTATACATAGTCATTTAAGGTAGGGTGCACAGTAGTGAGCATGGATCATTAGTAGTAGTATAAAGAGTAGACTAGTTTGTAGAAGAGTTTTCTATCGAGTTCTCTTGTGTTATCCAATACAAGATTACCTCTTAATCCAACTCTAAGGGTTTTGAGTTATAACAATATGGACTTGTAGAATAATCTTGGCTTCAGCTTATATGTTGTGCCATCTGTCTGCTGCATGGTTACAACTTCAGATGATAGGAAGAAGTCCAAGATAGAAGTGAGTACTGATTGGTATATTACCGTTAAACACTGGAGATCAAGTTCAATAAGAATTATCTTTGTCAATTTATCAGACTAGCAAATTACAGTGTAACTACTAGTCTTATATACAAATAGATATTATAGGAGATGTTTGGAGTTTTCAGTAGTAAAGCCCCTATTACCCCAAGTGGAGGTTTTAGTATTGAGACACTGACAAGAGCATCTCTGCTGTGGAAGATGGAATATCCTGATAGTTGCAGCACTACTGGAAAGCATGTTGTGAGAAAGGTGGGCTTGCATAATTTAAAGATGATATTATTATGAAGATGTAATTTCTGGACAGATGGACTTGCATATGATAGTATCTTTCCCTTAAAACTGAGCTTTTGAAGTTCTATTGAGTTTACCCAAAAATCCCATGATAGTACCTAGGTCAACAATATATAAATGGAAAAGGAAGTTTTTTGCTCTTGTTTCTGTATTATTATGTCTTCTCCCATCCCCTCTGATAATTCACAAAATAATACCAAGATTCTTGAAATGCAATGAAAGCATGAGGAGGAGTAGCAGCTCCTGCTTCAACTAGAGGAAGCAGTGGAGTTATGTCAGACTGAGTGCATGGCTCAGAAGGTAAGGAGAGAAGTGGAGAAAAGGACCAAAGAGGAAGCCAAGAGACAGAGGGTTGTGGATGAGGAGAAAAAAAAGAGGAAGACATTGAAGTACCTCTAACAGCTCTAAGATAAGGTGCTAGAGGAAGAGGTAGCGTTATTGGAGAGCACTGAGGGGTCATAGATTGCAGGATCTAAGTGCAAGGAAATTGCCTCTAGGGATGAAGAGGGGCAACAGCCCTTTAAGAAAGCTAAAGGAAGGCAACAAGGGAAGTACTGTAAGAGCACTGCAGTCAAGATGGGGGGTGCTAACCTCTGTGAGAGATGTGTGAGCATCAGGCAGAATTGTTTGGTACACTACTCAAGGTAAGTAGTTTTACTTATAATTATAATTATTTTTTCTAATTATTTTTTCTTCATAGTCAATCTCTCACATGTGCTGGGTACATTGCCCTCAAGCAGTGGTGTGTATCCTACAACAACACCAATATCCCAGCCATGATCCCTACTTATAGTGGAGTTCTAATTACTATTGAAAAGGTACTCTGGGAACTTGTGGAGGAGTACCAAGGAGTCAGAAGGTTCTTTCAGGACTTAGTAGAGGGCTAGGAGAGAAACATGGTATAGTTAGAGAGGATTGGGGCTACAATAGAGCAGAGATGGAGCTTGAAAGAAAAGAATGGGAAGAAGGAGAGCAGAGATGACAGGAAGAGGTCCAAGGATGGCCCTAGGGAAAATCAGGAGAAGAAGACTCTATCATCTGCCTCCTGTTAAATTAGTGGTTTTGTTTTTCCTTTATTTTAATTGTTATTTTCTTTTATGATCTAAATATGTAAGTAAGAAAATTAAGAAAATAAAATAAAAAGAAGTTTTGAAAGTTTTGAAAAGAAAGTGTGCTGAAGCTGGAGGTTAATGAGAAGAGCGGACAGAATATACTAAGAAAATAATAAAGAAAATCTCTGCTGGAAAATGTGTGAAAGCAGGAGACAAGTATAATAGTGTAATTAGAACAATGGGAGAAGACTGGGCTTGGTGGAATATGCAATGTGGAAATCAGATACCAAGTCAGCAGCATGAGTGAGTTTAGATATAGAGATCCATTCAGATTCATCTCTAGTGTCTTCATACCCTAGCTAGATCATCTTGTATAGGAGTTTGCATGTCTGTTAACAATTGATTTTAGAGTCCACTATCTGAGAAATTTCATATTTAAGTTCCCTGTCAATTATGACTGGAGCGGGGGCTAGTTGTATTCTCTCAGAGAAAGTGTTGGACATAGTGGGTTCAAGCATGGACACATGGAATACTAGATGAACAGAGTGTATGGACTCTAGAAGATGGAGAGTGAATAATAAAGTATCAAACTGGATGATGATTTCATGGGGTCCAAAATATTTTTCGGAAAGTTTTTTTGAAGGTTAAGTAGTTTGAAAGAACTGAGCCTTGACAAAGACTTTGTCACCTACTTTGAAATCAGGAGCAGAGGAACATCATGCATCAGCAAATTTCTGATAATACTGTTAGGCTATGGAGATTTCAGCTTTGAGAGTACTCTGTAATTTATTGAGATCTATAACAAAGTTGTGGGCTTGGAAGGAAGTAATATCATGTTTGGGATGAACAGTGATGTTCAGATAATATTCCTTATTAGCAAAGAATGGAGAAACACCAGTAGTAGCACTCAAAGCATTATTGTAGGCAAACTCTAAGAGGTAGGAGTTCAGACTAGTTGTCTTACTGGTAGTTATAATATATATAGAGATATTGCTCAAGAGTCTGATTCATATATTCAGTTTGTCCATCACCTTCAGGATAGTAGCCTAAAATGAAGTGAAGCTGCATGTCAAGAATAGTGCCTAAAGATCAGAAGAAGTTTGACATAAACTCCAAGTCTCTGTCAGAGGTAATATGGAAAGGAATGCCATGTTTGAAAAACACATAAAGGATGAACAGATGTGCTAAGTCCATGGACGTGATGATATCATGGGTAGAGATAAAGATCATCTACTTGGTGAGCTGGTCAACTATAACTAAGATAGTGTCAAATCTAGAAAATAACAGAAGTTTTTCAATGAATTCTATAGAAATAGAATTTCATAGTCATTTAGGAATAGAGAGCTGTTTGAAAGATCCATAGAGCTTGTAACATTATAGCTTGGATCGCATACAAGTGACATAGGATTTGCAGAATTGTTGTATATTAGCATGGAGGTTGGGCTAGGAATGATAGACATCCCATTGGCTAGTGAAAGTGTCCAGTTTGGTGCCAAGATGATCAGGGCAGAACCTGATGGCAAGGTTAAACTAGAAGAGGTACTCAGACTACTACACTTGTCTCTAGGTCAACATCTTAGTAGTAGAAAAATACTCAAGGTTTTTATGATCTGTAATAACATCAATAGAATAAGCTGGATCTTCCAAATAGTGTTGCCAAATCTTGAAAGCTTCAAAGATAGCAAGCAATTCCTTATTATATGTGTCGTAATTTAACTCTGCTGCAGTAAAAGTATAGGAGTGAAAAGCAACCAGATGAACTTCATTATCTTCATTGATAATGAATAGGATTGCAGTGAGAGCATAGTCCAAAGCATCAATTTCCATGATAAGTTGAACATTGGAAATCCAATAAGTAAGAATGGGAGTGGAGGTAAATGTCTTCTTAAGAGAGTTGAAAGTATCACAACAGGAGAAGTTGAACTTCCAAGAAATGTTCTTCTAGGTAAGGTGTGTTAATAAAATGACAATGTCCAAGTAGTTAAAGATAAACCAGTAGTAAAATTTTGTGAAATTTAAGAAGAATTGAATATCCTTAACTTTCTTGGGTTCCAGCTAGTCTTGAATAATCTTTACTTTGTCATTAGACATGGTAAGGCCAGAAAGAGAAAGGATGTATCCCAGATACTCTACTGACTTGGAGTGGAATTCACATTTTTCTGCTTTGGCATAAAGACTAGTCTTATAGAGATGCTTGAGCACTTCTTTTACATGCTGGTGATGTTTGGACATGTTATTTGAATAGATGAGTATATTATTCAGATAGATCACAACACAGACATCCAAGAGATTGGAGAAAATGTCATTCATGAATCACTAAAAGGCTATGGGAGCATTGGTAAGATTAAAAGGCATTATAGACTATTCAAATGATTCATAGCATGTTCTAAAAGCAGATTCATCACCATTAGTGATGTGAACCAAATGGTAAGCATAGTGAAGATCTATTTTTATATAAACCTAAGTGTCAAGATCGCTGAAGATAGACTTAATTTTTATTTCTCTTTTTCATTTTATTTTTATTTTTATTTTTATTTTCAATCTATTTTCTATTTTTAGAACTAGGGTTAGGGTTATGTAATGAAGATCACGTGGTCACATGATAAGTCATATGATACAAGGAAGAACATAGAAGGTTCTGAAAGGATGATATCATACAATGTGTTAAACACATATTGACCTTATGGTATATACATGGCTGTTTAGGGTAGGGTAGAAATAGCTAGCATGGACCATGAGTTCAAGGTATATAAAGTAGACCATCTTGTACAGAGTTCTCTATCGAGTTCTCTTGTATAAACCCTATACAAAGTTCTTCTCCCAAACCAACCCTAAGATTTCTGAGTTGTAACACTAAGCTTTGCAAGGTGAATCTAGCAGATCAGAGATAAGTAGAAGTCAATAGTGATTCTTCTTAGAGATGCAGTCAAGACTGCAGAAGTCAATACAAAGGTACAGTGAACCATCTTTCTTCTTAACAAATAAGACAGATGTATCGTATGGAGATAAGGTTGGTTAGATGAAATTTGTGTTGAGGTTTTTCTTAATGATTCCTTTAGAAACTCTTGTTCAGATGCCAAAAAAGAGTATATAGGGCCAACCAGAGGTTAAGTACCTTCTTCCAAATTGATTTTGAGGTCATAAGAATGATAAGGAGTAAGAACTTCAGCTTTAGTTTTACTGAAAACGTCAGCAAATTCATAATACTCAGAAAGGACATTGAAAAGATCAGAAGCTTCTATAAGTTTTGCAGAGTTAGCCTGAATGTCTAAAGAACGAAGACAGAGTTCAAAATTGTGGGAGCCTGGGAGTTTTAATATGTGCAAAAATGCTGCAGTACTAATGACAGTGATGTTAGATTGCCCAGTGTTAGACATGGAGATCTCAGATACTAGTATAGAAACTGTGGAATTCAATGATTGCAGAGAGATGTCCAGAAAGAATAGAGATGCTAATGATGTGTTGGCTATGACATAAGAAGAAGTGAGATTTTTCTGCAAAGATAAATGGAAGTTTATTAACCTATTTACCCAGTCAATCAGTGAATTGTGTTGGGTGAGCCAGTTATATCCAAGGACCAAAGAGTAAGAAAAATCAAGCAGAGTAATATAAAAGTCCAGATTTATACAATTACTAGTAGAAAAAATTATGGGCAAGTTGGCAATTTTGGAGATGATGTTGTTTAATGTATCATCAAACAAGTGGAGAGCAACTGGAGGAGTTGCAGATGTCTTCAAGTGGTGAGTATCCACAAATTTAGAGTTTACAAAACAATGAGTAGACCCAGATGTTATGATCTTAAGGCCTTAGAATTGGTCAAAAGAAAGAACCTTGTATAGGATTTACACAAGAAAACTCAATAGAGAGCTCTTTACAAAGTAATCTATTTTATACACCTAACTAGATGGTTCATGCTAGCTACTATGTAACCTACCCTAAACAATCATATGTTAAGCATGAGGTCAGCATGTGGTATACACACTGTATGATGTCATTTCTTCTAGAACCTTCTATTTCCTTCTCTCAAGTTCTATGATCAATGTTGTGACTACACTATTAAATGTAACTGATGTGACAGTGTGACTAATTACTTCTAACCCTAACCCCAAGTTCTAAAAATAGAAAGATAAAAGATAAATCAAAAATAAAATAAAATAAGAAGAAAAAATAAGGAAAAACTAAGTCTACAATCTTCAATCTTGATATCAGAGTTAATGAGAGCTTAGAACAGGATTTTATTAAGATGATTCTGACTAAGGATCAAGGGAGAGATAAGGGAAACAAAGAGTGAATGAGAATTGGAAAGAACAGATATATTAAGTCGAATTGGACTTGTTGCTGTACAGGGAAGTTTAATGTGGTCCTCAGTCTATGTGAAGTCCTAGGGGTTGCTCTCTATTTTTCCAAGGATTTCTTAGAAATAGCTGTTAGAGTATCAGCAGTTGCTAAAGCACTGTGGCTCTTGGAAGTTACCATGGTTTATTTCTTGAGATAAGAGTCCAGCTTGTGACTTTCTGCACTACAATAGAGGTACAGGTTGTTTTCAAGATGCTTTTTATGCTCATCACTAGTCAACTTGCTAGTACTGGCCAGCTTGAAAGAGAGGTCCATTTGTGGAGTATTGGGTTGCTTTTTAGGAGTGGAGAATGGAAATGACTTGAAGAAGGTCTTGACAGATAAGACTGTCAGAGATGTATTTGCCTTATTTTGGGGGTGTTATGATTCAAAGCTCAAAGGGTTAAGCAATGAACTAACTTTTGTATTGAGTAACACAAGAGAACTCGATAGAGTTCCTAATACAAAGTAGTCTACCTTATATACTATTACCCATGGTCCATGCTAGCTACTGTGCACCCTATCCTAAATGACCATTGTCAAGATCGTTGATGGTAGACTTTATTTTATTTTTTCCTTGTCACTTTTATTTTACTTTTCTTTTCTTTTTCTTTTTCCTTTTCTTTTCATTTTCTATTTTTAGAACAACTCGGGTTAGGGGTTATCAGTCACACTGTCACATCGGTCACAAGTTGATGGCAAAGTCACAAGACTGATCACGAGACTGGGAGAACGTAGTAGAAGGAACTAGAACAAAGTGACATCATACAGCATGGACAACACATGCTGGCCTCATGTTA
>JAJOHK020000932.1:0-17704 GCA_022457215.2 Leucocoprinus gongylophorus
TGTAAACAGATTGATAAGCACTTCCCAACGCAAGTTCAATCGTGCAAATCCATTTAGCCATTCATGAGATATTAGCAGACAAAGCTTTTACAGCTACTGATGGCCTGATATCTCAGTCATTTGTTATTGCTTTTGTATCTCCCACATATGTGCGGATAGTCCTCATTTGGGACTTTCCAGCACAACTCAGTTTGTGGAAATTGGTCTACTGGTTGTAGAGATATAAGCTGAATGAAGTTTGTGACAGACTTGTCAGAATAACCTTGGCTTTAGCTTATGTGCTGCATTATTTGTCTGCCATATAATCACAACTTCAGATAAATGGATGAAATTTAAGATGGAAATAAGTGCTGATTTAGTATGTCACCATTGATGTTGTGGCAACCACTAGATACAAAGTCCAATAGCTATATAAGCGAGTAAAGCTCTCAGTAGGCAATCGAGTGGAGAAAATCACAAGAGAACTTGACAAGGAGTCTCTACTAAATAAGAGTCCTATATATACAGAATACACATAGTCCATGCTACATCCTCATGTCCACCTCATTTCTTACTCAAGGCCACCATATTATATATATATATATCCTGACATCATCTTCCAGATCCTTCTACTATGTTCTAGGCCTATGATGTCACATCATGTGACATGTCATGTGACTGCAATGTCACGTGCCTCTTCATTATCACTAAAAAGAAAAAGAAAAAGAAATTCAAAAGAAAAAAAATATAAAATCAAGAAAAATAGATAAAAGAAAAAGTTAGTGTCCAAAGTGTTCCATAACAATTGAATACCAGAGATTGAGTTTAATAGAAGTTATCTTTGTTGATTATCAGACTAGCAATTTACAGTATAACTACTAGTCTTATATACAAGTTGAATATATAGGAGATATTTAGGATTTTAGTATACTATTATGAGTGGAGGTTTTTATGGTGAGATACTGACAGAGATCTGATAGGAGAACTCTGCTATAGAAATTCAATAAAAGTATTCCTATTATGTGTTATATGCAAGTCCACCCATTTGGAAATTACATTCCTGCAGTGATATCATCTCCAAATCATATAAGCCTGCCTTCCACAGTGACCATCTTTCTTGCAACATGTTTTATGGCAGTGTTGCAACCATCTGGGTATTTCATCTTCCACAGCGGAAATACTCCTATTCAACTTGGTCTTCCATAACGGAGTTACTCTTGTTAGTGTCTTAATACTAAAACCTTCACTCGGGGTAATATGTTGTAGACTCAAAACCTTAGAGTTGGTCAAGAGACTAAACCTTATACCAGGTTGATACAAGAGAACTCGATAAGGAGCTTCTACTCTATCTACTACTATATATACAGCTCTGTCCTAGTCCGTGCTACAACATTATATTAAGTCCATGCTCCGTCCTCATGTCTTATTACTCATCCACATGTGTTTTCCATAAGGCCACCATGCTTCCTACATGTGCCCTGATATCATATCTTTAATCTCCACTATACATGTGCACACCATGTGTACACCATGAGGAACCCATGTCCCTTGACATCATCTTCTAACCCTAACCCCATCTCTAGACTCTTCCCAATCCTTATAGACCCTAGGTCCTTTCAGACCGCTCTAGACTACTCTAGCCTCTATCACATGACTTCCAGGTCACGTGCCTATCTCCTAACCCTATGTCCGTTGTAGACTAATAATTACTATTGTCCTAACCCTAACCTTAGTCCCAAGTCTGTCCACACTCTCGTACTATAACAAATAGAGGCTATATTTTACAACTCAAAGATCTTAGAGTAGATCAAAGAGAAAAATCTTTTATTAGGTTAATACAAGAAAACTCAATAGAAAACTCTGTATAAGATCGTCTATCTTATATACTAACTATGATGGTCCATGCAACTACTTATTTAGCCTACTCTAAAGATCATGTGTCTGTCTTAAGGCCAATATGTATAATACATATTGTTATAATATCATCCTTTTAGAATCTTCTATGTTCTTCTTCCTAGTCATATGATTTGTGACTATTACTGTTACTATGTCATCTGATGTGAGTGATGTGTGACAGTATGATTGTGATGTCACCTAACCCTAATCCTAAGTTTTTCATTCAAGAAAAATAAAGAAAAGAAAATAGAAATTAAATGAAAAAAACTAGTGTCCAAACTTCACATATCTAATACTATATTACTGAAACCCTGAGCATCTCCTATAATATGTACCTATATATAAGATTAGTAGTTATACTATAATTTGTTAGTCTAATAATCAGCAAAGATAGCTCCTATTGAACTTGATCCCTAGTGTTCAACAGCAACACACCAATCAGTACTCATATTAGACACAGTTCATACCAGAAATGAAAGTCTATAAGATTTGCTTAGAGATGTGTGGACTTGTGAAATGACCTTGGCTTTAGCTTATGTGTTGTGCTGTCTATCTGCTGCATGGTTGCAACTTCAGATGAGAGGCAAAGTCTGAGATAGAAGTGAGTGCTGATTTGGTGTGTTGCCATTGAACACTAGGGATCAAGTTCAATAAGAGTTATCTTTGTTGATTATCAGACTAGTGAATTATAGTATAATTACTAGTCTTATATATAAGTTCATACTATAGGAAATGTTCAGGGTTTCAGTAGTATAGCTCCTATTACCTTGAGTGGATGTTTTAGTGTTAAGACACTAACAGAAGTATGACTCTGCCATGGAAGACAGAGTTGAATAAGAGTATCTCCATTATGGAAGACAGAATACCTAGATGGTTGTATCACTACCGCAAGACATGTTATGAGTAAGATAGCTGCCATAGAAGGTGAGCTTGCATAGTGAACATTTTGGGAAAGCAATATCACTGTGGGGATGTATTTTCCAGACAGGTGAACTTGCATATGATAGTATTCTCCCCTTAGTACTGAGCCTTTGAAGTTCTATTGAGTTTATCCAAAGAATCCTGTAATGGTGCTTAAGTCAACAATATATAAATGGAAAAGAAAATTTTTCATCTTTTCTTCTGTATCATCATGTCTTCTCCCACTCTCTCTAACATTTCTCAACATGATGCTGATATGCTAAAAGAATAGCAATAGAAGATGCAGAGGAGACATAAATAAGAGCAGCAACTTCAAGTCCATCTAGAAGAGGCAGCAAAAGCATATAACATTGAGCATGCTGCTTAGAAGATGAGGAAGGTAGCAGAAGCTAAGGTAAGAGAGGAGGCCAAGAAACAGAGGATAGAGAAGAAGAAGAAGAAGAAAATGTTGGAGTACCTCCAATGACTCCAGGATGAGGTACTAATAGAGAATGCCACCCTCTTGGAGAGCATAGAAGGTTCCCAAGTCACAGGAACTAAATACAAAGAGATTACTTCAAGAGATGAAGAGGGGCAACTGTCCTTCAAGAAGGCTAAAGAGAAGTAACCAGAGAAGTACCACAGAGATGCTGTAGTCAAGATGGAGGGTGCTAGCTTCTGTAAGAGATGTGTAAGTGCCAGACAGGATTATCTAGTGCACTACTTAAGGTGAGTAATGATTTTCTTTTTTCTTTTTCTTTTTTACTAATAATTTTTTTTCTTCATAGCCAATCTCTTGTATATGCCAGGTGCATCACCCTCAAGCAGTAGTGCAAACCCCATACTAGTACCAACCCTCTGGCCATAATCCCTACCTATGGTAGAGTTCTAAGTACCATCAAAAAGGCACTCTGTAAACTCATGAAAGAGTACCAAGATATCAGAAAGTTCCTCTGGAACTTGGTGGAAGACCAGAAGAGGAACACAGTCCAGTTAAAGAGGATTAGGGCTGTGGTGGAATAGAGATAGGATTTGGAAGAAGAAAATGAGAAGGTAGAGAGTGAAGATGAGATGAGGAAGGTTCCAAGAATGGCCCTAGAGAAAGTTAGAAGAAGAGGACTCCATTGTGTATCTCCTACTAGAGTAGTTATTTTTTTTCTATTATTTTCTTAGTTTTTCTGTTGTGTCTATCTTGAGTGAGTAAGAAAATTAGAAAATAGAAATCAAAAGAAAGTCTGAAAGTTTGAAAAGAAACCCTGTAAAAAGTGTATAGAAGCTAGAGTTAAATGAAAATAAGCAATCAGAATATACTAAGAAATTAATAAAGAAATTCCTATTAGAAAGTATGCAGAGGCAGAGGATAAGTGCAATAGTGTGATTAGGACAAAGAGAGTGAACCAGGCTTAGTAGAATATATGATATGGAAATTGGATATCAAGTTGGCAGCATAAGTAAGTTTGGATGTGGGAATCCACTTAAATTCATCTTTGGTGTCTTCATACCCTAGCCAGATCATCTTGTACAGAAGTTTGCATACTTGTTGGCAATTGATTTTAGAGTCTACTATCTGAGAAATTTCATATTTAGGCTTCCCATCAATTATAACTGGTGTGGGGGCTAGTTGTGTTCTTTTAGAGAAAGAGCTGGACATAGTGGGTTTGAGCATGGACATATGAAAAACTGGGTGAACAGAGCACATAGACTCTGGAAAACAGAGGATAAACAATAGTATACCAGGCTTGGTGATGATTTCATAGAGTTTAAGATATTTTTTAGAAAGCTTTTTTGAAGGCTAAGTAGTTTGGAAAAACTAAGCCTTGATAAAAACTTTATCACCTACTTTGAAATCAGGAATAGAGGAATGTCATATATCAGCAGATTTCTGATAACACTGTTGGGCCACAGAGATTTCAGCTTTGAAGGTACTCTGTAACTTATTGAGATCTACGGCAAAGTTGCAGGCTTGGGAGGAAGTAATATCATGTTCAGATGATATTCCTTATTAGTGAAGAATGGAAAAACACCAATAGTAGCACTTGGAGCATTATTGTAGGAAAAATCTGCAAGAAGTAGGAGTTTAGACCAGTTATCTTGCTAATAATTACAATATACATGGAGGTATTACTCAAGGGTCTGATTCATGCATTCAGTTTGTCCATCACCTTTGGGATGATAATCTGAAGTGAAGTGAAGCTACATGTCCAGAGCAGTGCCTAAAGAATGGAAAAAGTTTGACACAAACTCCAAGCTTCTATCAGAGGTGACATGGGAAGGAACACCATATTTGGATATTTGGAGAATACATGGAGGATGAACAGATGTGCTAAGTCCAAAAATGTGATGATATTATGAGCAGAGATAAAGATCACCTACTTGGTAAGCCAGTCAACTATGACTAAGATAGTGTCAAACCTGGAAGATAACAGAAGTTTCTTGATGAAGTCTATAGAAATGAAATCCCATAGTCATTCAGGAATAGGAATTTGTTTGAGAGATCCATAGATCTTGTAACATTGTAGCTTAGATTACATACAAGTAATACAGAACTTGCAGAATTGTTGTACATCAGTATAAAGACTGGGCTAGAAATATCCATAGTGAACTAATTCCAGTGTTTTGTTTTGACTGAAATGTCTAGCAAGAATGTGATCATGACTATACTAGAGAACACATGTGTGGAGATTACTAGTGGATGATATATAGATTCTGTTGTCAAGAAGAAGACTGTTTGGGTCCTTAGACCATTGGCCATCTGCAGAGATGTGTTTTGTAGCAATTAGATCACTAGGAAGAGCTACGAGAATGTCTCAATATATGTTATGAATCAAGACTCAAAGTGTTAAGTCAAGAAACAACTCTTGTATTAAGTAACACAAGAGAACTCAATAGAGTTCCTAATACAAAGTAGTCTACCTTATATACTATTCCTCATGGTCTGTGCTAGCTACTGTGCATCCTACCCTAAACGACCATGAGTATAACATAAGGCCAGCATGTGTTGTCCATACTATATGATGTCACTTTGTTCTAGAACCTTCTACTTCCCTCTCTTATATCCCGTGATCAGTCTTGTGACTATGCCATCAAGTTGTGACAGATGTGACAGCGTGACTGATAACCCCTAACCCGAGTTGTTCTAAAAATAGAAAAAGAAAAGAAAAGAAAGAAAAAGAAAAAAGAAAAATAAGAAATGAAAATAAAAGTTAAGTCCATCATCAACGATCTTGACAATATAGGGTATTCAGATCTATGACTGTAGCTGTATGGAGAGAAGGGAAAATGAGAACAGTAGCTTGTATGAATGCTGCAAGTTGTTCTTGAATAAAGATTGGTTTGAAGTTGTAAGAGTTGACTATAGCATAGTTAGTATTCCTCTCTTTAGGATAGATGTTCCACTATCTAGTGAGAGCATCCAGTTTGGTGCTAAGATAACCAGAACAAAATCTGATAACAAGATTAAACTGAGAGAGATACTTAGACCACTGTGCTTGTCTCTAGGTCAATACCTTGGTAGTTGAAAAATACTCAAGGTTTTTATAATCTGTAATAATGTCAATGGGATAAGTTGGACTCTCTAGATAGTGTCACCAAATCTTGAAAGCTTCAAAAATGGCAAGCAATTCCTTGTCATGTGTGTCATAATTCAACTCTGCTGTAGTAAAAGTATGGGAGTGAAAAGCAACTGGATAAACTTCATTTTCTTTATTAACAATAGAGAAAATTGCAGTGAGAGCATAGTCCAAAGCATTAGTTTCCACAATGAGTTGAGCATTGAGAATCTAATAAGTGAGGATAGAAGCAGAGATAAATGCCTTCTTAAGAGAGTTGAAAGCATCACAGCAGAAGGAGTCAAACTTCTAGGGAATGTTCTTCTGGGTAAGGCATGTCAATGGAATGACAATGTCTGAATGGTTGAAGATGAACCAGTGATAGAAATTAGCAAAATATAAAAAGAATTGAATATCCTTGACTTTCTTAGGCTCTAGCCAGTCTTGAATAATCTTCACTTTTTTATTAGATATGGTAAGGCCAGAAGAAGCAAGGATGTATTCTAGATATTTTACTGACTTGGAGTGAAATTTGCATTTCTCTACTTTGGTATAAAGGCCAGCCTTGTGGAGATGCTTGAATACTTTATTAACATGCCAATGATGTTCAGATATGTTATTTGAGTAGATGAGTATATTATCCAGATAGATCATGACACAAACACCTAAGAGATTGGAGAAAATATCATTTATAAATCATTGGAAGGCTGTGGGAGCATTGGTAAGACCAAAATGTATTACAGAGTATTCAAATAATCCATAGCATGTCCTAAAGGCAGTCTTTCATTCATTACTGACAGTGATGAAAACCAAATGGTAAGCATGGTAAAGATCTATCTTTGAGTAAACCCAAGAGATGAGTTTAGTAGATTGGAGATAATCAGAAGTAGATAGTGATCTTTTTTTGGAAATGCAGTTAAGGCTGTGGAAGTTGACACAAAGATGTAGTGAACCATCTTTCTTCTTAACAAATAAGACTAGTGCACCATGTAGAGATAAGATTGGTTGGATAAAACCTGTATTGAGGTTTTTCTCAATGAATTTCTTTAGAATCTTTTGTTCTGATGCTAAAAGAGAGTATATAGGGCCAGCTGAAGGTTGAGCACCTTCTAAATTGATTTGGAGGTTATAAGGATAACAAGGAGTGAAGACTTCAGCTTTAGTTTTGCTGAGAATGTCAGCAAATTCATGATACTCAGAAGGGACATTGGAAAAATCAGGAGCTTTTACAAGTTTTGTAGAGTTAGCCTGAATGTCCAAAGAGCAAAGGCAAAGTTCAAAGTTGCTAGAGCCTGGAAGTTTTGATGTGCACAAGAATGCTGTAGCACTAATGATAGCAATGTTAGATTGCTTGAAGTTAGACATAGAGATCTTAGATGTAGATATAGAAAATGTGGAATCCAATAATTACAGAGAGGTGTCAAGAGATGATGGAGATACCAATGGTGTGTTGGCTGCAATACAAGGGGGAGCAAGATCTCCCCACAAAGATGGATGGAAGTTTATTGACCCATTTACCCAGTCAATCAGTGGATTGTGTTGGGCAAGCCAGTTGTATCCAAGGATTAAAGAGCAGAAAGGATTAAGCAAAGTGACATAGAAGTCCAGATTCATACAACCACCAGTGGCAAAAATTGGTAAGTTAGTAGTTTCAGAGATGGTGCTGTTTGATGGTTCATCAAACAGCAGAGAGCAACCAGAGGAGTTGCAGATATCTTCAAGTAGTAAGTATCCACAAATTTAGAGTCTATAAAGCAATGAGTAGACCATGAGTTGATGAGAACTCAGAATAGGATTTTATTAAGGTGATCCTGACCAAAAATCAAGGAAGAAGTAAGGAAGACAAAAAGTGAATGAGGATTGGAAAGAGCAGATGTATTGAGTTGAATGGATCTTATTGCTGTACAGGAAAGTTCAATGTGGCCCTCAGTCTGTGTGGAGTCCTAGGGACTGCTCTCTATTTTTCTAAGGATTTCTCAAAAACAACTGCTAGAGTATTAGCAGTTGTTGAAGTACTGTGGCCTTTGGGAGTGACTGTAGTCTGCTTCTTGGGACAGGAGTCCAACTTGTAGTCTCCTGCACCACAATAGAGGCATAGGTTGTTTTCAAGATGTTTATTACACTTGTCACTGGTTAACATGCCATTGCTAGCCAGCTTGGAAGAGAGATCCACCTATAGAGAGTTGGATTGTTTTTAGGAGCAGAGAATGAAGATAATTTGGAGGAGGATTTCTTAGCAGATGAGGCTACTAGAGATAGGTTCATCTTATTCTGGAAGGCTGCAGCAGGACTAGAGATGGAAGCTTTCTCTTACTTTCAAAAGTGAGACTTAAGAGCTTCTTTTTCTGCTTGCCTAGCATGATGGTATTTGCAGTTACTTTTTCAGTAGCAGTGATCAATAGTCATTACCAAAGTATATATATCTTGGAACAAGATAGATTTTCCTTGTTTTCTGGTAGAGATAGGATCCTGAATCTGATTGGGGAGCTCCTGGTAATAGCAATAGCACAGCATACTATTCTCCCAACCTATTTGAGAGGTATAGTATATGAAATTTATGTTATAAGTAGAAATCTTGTTGCTAGGCTTCATATGGAGATTATCCAGCATGTTAGCTACTTTACTAACAGAGTTCAAGAGACTAAAATGTTGATGTAGCTTATCAACAAATAGGTTTTAATTGGAGAGCTAATCTTGTAAGATGTTCTGGTCTTTCTGGTTGAGACCTACCTTGAACCAGCCTTGGACTACTCTAGTGAGGTAGATTATTACAAAGTTGATTTTTGTAATGTTCATATCAAATTATACAGAATTAGTATGGAAATAAAGATAACATTAGAATAGGAAATTATTGAGCTTGTCAAGCTTAGTGCTACTGAAGGTATCAGAGATGCAGATGTTAGTTCTTCTAGCATTAGTATTAGGACTGGGAGTTTGATTAGCATTAAGTGTATTTGCAAGTTGACCAAGTATATTAGCCAATTGTTCATTAGTATTATTGCTCTGATAGAGTTTTGACTGTGAGTAAGTAGAAGAAAGTCTGTTAGATGTTAGGTTAGTAGGATTAGTAGAAGTATCCTTCCAATTAGAATTGTTATTCACAGGTGTTGTAGCAACCACTCACCGGAACGGCACTCATAGTTTGCTTACTTCAGCAAAGCTCTCAATAGGCTATCTAGTAGTAGGGATTACAAGAGAACTCGACAAGGAGCCCTTGCTGTATTGCTCCTTTATTTATATAAATACATTATGGTCTGTACTACAACAATAATTACCTGCCCTTATGTTCATGTGTCATTCTCATATCCTATTACTCATCCACATGTGTTTTCCTTAAGGCCACTATACTTCCTACATGTGCTCTAATGTCATACTCTTAATCTCTGCTGTACATATGCACACCATGAGAAACTATTGTCCCTTGACATCACTTCTAACCCTAACTCCTTCTCTAGACTCCTCTAGATTCTTCTAGACCATTCTAGACTCTGTCACATGACTTCCAGGTCATGTGCTCTCCATCCATTGTAAACTAATAATTACTACTTGTCCTACATCTGTCCTAACCCTAACCCTACCTAAAGTCTGTCCGCACTCTTGTCTTATAACAACAGGAACAATACTTGGGCCAGAGACAGGCAAAACTGTTCAAGTAGGTTGAATGGTACAAGAAGGAGATCTTGGAGATAATTGGCCTCTTTAATGAATATGTCTTGAATGTTGTAGGATATTTGGCAGATAAATGAGATTATCACTGAAATGTGAAATAGTGTTAAAGTATATCTTAAGCAGTGAGACTAAAGTTAACATTGAAGAGTTATAACAAGAGGAAGCCATTTTGGACTTGAAGTGTGAAGGTTGTTTTGCAGACAGAACTATGACAGAGGATTTAGCAGACAGAACTGCTCAGAAGTGACAGCAGACTTGAGAGTCTGATAATACTATCAGATATGGTTCACACCAGAGGTGAAAGTCTGCAAGATAAACTTGGAGATATGTAGACTTATAGAACAATCTTGGCTTTAGCTTGTATGCTGCATTATATGTCTGCTACATAGTTGTAACTTCAGATGAGAGGCAAAGTCTGAGATAGAAGTGAGTACTGATTTGGTGTGTTGCCATTGAACACTAGGGATCAAGTTCAATAAGAGTTATCTTTGTTGATTATCAGACTAGTAAATTACAGTGTATCTACTAGTCTTATATATAAGTACATACTATAGGGGATGCTTAGGGTTTTAGTATTGAGACACTGATAGGAGTATGACTCTGCCATGGAAGACCAAGTCAAATAGAAGTATCTTTGTCATGGAAAATGGAATATCCAGATAATTGCATCACTGCCATAAGGCATGTTATGAGTAAGGTGTGCTTGTATAGTTGAGAAAGTGATATCAACACAGGAATGTATTTTCCAGATAGGTGGACTTGCATATAACAACCATCCACATTGTATACTCTAAATAAAAAGTTGATCAATCTGGTTTGTATTTTCTTGTTTTTAACCAGTTGTTCATTGATTTTTGTGTGAGTGTATTCAGAATCCACCAGTACTTCTATCTGTAATTCTTTGCCATTCTTTGATTTAATGTTTGCTTACATGTTGAGCTCTTTTTCTTTGTTATTCCTTTGATGTGAAATAATATATTGATTTTGCTCTTTAGATACATTGGTCCTTTATACTATATCTACTCAGAATCTTCTCCAGAACCCTTCTGCTTATCTTTTTCTTTTATATCTGTTTTTAGATTTTCCTAGAGACTTTGTTTCTTCATCTTCTGTTTTGTTTTGTAATTTCTAGCAGTGTGATCTGTTTGTCCATACTCATAGTACTTCCAAGTATATTTTTCTTTTTTGGCCTTTGGTATTATATTCCAAACTCCAAAACATGTCTAAGACATGTTTGACTTCAAGACATCAAATCCCCACGGTTATTTGGCCTTATTTGTGCCCAAAACTCCGTCAGAGGTTTGGTACTTTACAATAGACTTAATTCCGTCAAATATCTGTGGTTATTTAGCTTTAATTGAGTCAAAATCTGTAGTCATATTCATCTGTTTCTATCACCTAATTATCACCTTCAAACTCTGCAAATTTACTCAGACTTTGCATGGAGTTTTCCCCTTTTTAAGTCTGAACTCTTATATAGTGTTTCATTACTGAAACACTTACTCAGAGATCTATTTAACTACTTCTTTTGTCATTTTATATATCTAAAGCTGGTGAATACTTTGTAATAGCTAGTCTGATAATTGACTAAAGTTGACACTAAATCTCTGGTGTCAATAGCAACATGCTTTACTCCTCTTCTTATAACTTCTTACAAGACCATCCTTTGAAATTGCAACCATGTGGCTCATAGGAGGCATAACACATAAGTTGAGGCAAAGGTCATTCCAACAAGTTTACATCACCAAGCTTATCACATGTAGTTTCTACACTCTGTGCATGTCCAAGCCAAATTTACAGACTTTCACCTTCTAGTGCAAACCACACCTAACATTTGCAATCTTTTGCCATATGTCCATAAATTGAAGTATTTTGGCTTTCCATCTTTGTTGAAGTTTTATTTTGCCTTTCTAATATCCATGGGCATTCCTTGCCATCCATAGGTTATTCCTGTTTCTGTTTGATGATTGTGATGTTCTTCTATGGACTCATATCTGTAATGACCTTAAGCTTGAGCTCAGGTTGCAACTAAGGCAAAGACTTGAGAAAGAGTAAGGGATATGTATAAGTGGTAAAGCATAAGAATACAGGAGTGTATCTATGCTATATATACAAGTCCATAGTAAAGCAATGATATATACATAAGGAGTAAAACACGAGGAGACCACAGGAATAAAGTAAGATAGCAACACCTACTGCATGAGGTACTGACTGAGACTATATGTGGCGCAGCCGATCATATCATCATACCCTTTACCCTTATACATGCCTTCGCCAGGAGGCGTTGATTATAACAGTGTTAATCATAACAATACTTCTGTTTCAGCATTCATGTCCTCATGAATCAGACCATAACTGCTAATTCTCCAACAACATGCATGACCACTATCTTTTTGCTAGGACCTATAATAATATGTTCCATGTTATCAATGGCAATGAAGTAGGGTTTATGTGGCAGTCCTCCTTGGAACATTTTGATTTGATATCTGTTTCTTGAGGTGTTGGTATTATGTTTCACCTCCATGAATGCAGTTGCTACCTCTTTCCAGAATACAGGATCTTGTTCTCCTCTGGATTTGAGCAATTGATAATGGGGTGGTGGTCGGAATATTCTTGTCTATGTTGGTGCTCATACAAATTTCATGTATTTGCTGAGATTTTTGACTTCTTTGGTTATGAAGCTCATTTGGGATAATAAAGATGTTGTTATTGTAGAAACCTTGTAAGGTTTCATTAGAATGACTTTCTTGTCTTCCACCTTTCCTTCTTCTTTCTCTCTTTCTTTATGCATATAGAGTTCTTGTATCTCTTGAATATTTTCCTCCATGTATCTGTTACCCTTTCCTTTATATTGATCTAATTTGTCAACTAGCATTCTCTGGATTTGTAATGCTTGTTCATCCATGTTACTTTGTACCACATATCAAAGGTCTTCTAATATTTGTGTAATATTTGTGGTCTTGACCATTCTATTGTTGATACTGGCCATCAGAATTGTTCCTTTCATTTCTGTGATCATCGTATTGGTTTCTTCTGCCATTTTCTTTAAATTCTTTACCATCCTCTGCACATTGATCATCACTTATATCCCTTTCAATGTCTTGTGGTATAGTCTTGTCTAGTCTTCTCTCTCTCTCTTCATTAATTGTGCCTGGTCTATATTGTTTAATTTTCTTGAGATATAGGGGTTGGGGGAGGTGGGAGCTGTTGTGTAGTTGTTGTTGTTCTGGGAAGACATGTGTTCTGTGTTGCTGTAGTAGTTCAAGTGAATACTTTGGCTGTCGAAATAGAATTTTACCCCCCCTCTTTATAGGTTTCAACTCGAACACCTTGTTCAATAGTCTTCTATTACCTCTCTTGTATAAGTCAATCCTGTTTCAGCTATCTATTGATCGTGTTCGTCCTCATAGCCCTTCCAATACACCAAATATTGAGTTCCCTATCCTTGTGTTCTGTGTTTCCATACTTCTTCCACTTCATATTCTTCTTCTTTATTAATAATTGTAGGTGGGGGTACTGGATTCTTGTGCTGTTCTTGGAACTTCGGCTCCATATATCATATCAGAAGGTCTTCGTTGAAAACGTTGTAAATCATCCATCCTTCCAGAAGTTCTAGTTGAAACGCTCCAGAACCAATGTCCTTTGCAATTCTAAAGGGTCCATATCTTTTGTTATCCAACTTCTTTGAGGGTCGATTCAACTGGATATTTTTGTTTTCCAGCCACATATGGTCATCAGCCTTTAGTCCTTGTAGGTTTTGTCTCTTTTTGTTGAACTGTTGTTTCATGTTTTTCTGAGACTCTTCCATTACATATGCAGCATGTTCCCAACTCTTCTGCAGGTGTTTCATAAATTCTTTTACCTATGGTATTCCTATTTGAACCATAAGATCTCCTTTCTAAGGGTGTCTTCCAAAATTCAATTTGAATGGTGTCTTTCCAGTTGCCGCATGTTTCTTGTCATTATATGAAAATTCTGCTATAGTCAACCAGTCTGTCCAATTATCTTGTTGGTAGTTCATGTAATGTTGCAAGAATGTTCCTATTTCTTAGTTTATCCTTTCTGTTTGCCCATCTATTTGAGGATGGTATGCCATGGACAATTTCCTTTTGGTTCTCAATACTTTAGTGAATTCTTTCATGAACTTCAATGTGAATTGTGGTCCTCAATTGCTAAGAATTGTCCTTGATACTCCATGTAGTTTCCATATCTTGTCCCTGTAGATTTTTACAATCTCTTCTGATAAAATGTTCATCATTATTGCTTTTAGCCTAATTATTTTCGTGAATCGATCCATAATGACCAATATGGCGTCCATTCCGTTTGAACTTGGTAATGGTCCTATTATGTCAATGGTAATTTCTTGCCATGGTCCCTTCAGAATCTTCAGTGGATGTAGTTCACCTGCTCTTCATTGGTACTGGACTTTATTTTGTTGACATTTAAAACATCCTTGCATGTATTTCTTGATATCTTCTTTGAGTCCTAGCCACCAGGAATTCCTCTTGAGTAATTCCAGCATTTTGTGTTGTCCTAAATGTCCAATATCCACTGGATCATGATATTCCTTCAGAATTTCTTCCCTGAGTTTCTTGTTATTTGGCACATAGATCCTCCCTTCCATGTATGCCATTCCATCTTCTTCTCATGCTAATCCATCTTTCTTTTCCAATGCTTGGATAATCTCCTTCCCTCTTGTGTTATTCCTCCGAATTTTCTTGACTATATCCCTTTCTTCTGTTATCATTTTTCTTCCCAACATTGTAATCTTGACTGTGGTCTTTCTTGTCCATATCTCATTCTTTAGCAATTGTACATCCTTGTTGTCCTCTTTTGTATTGACTTGTTCCTTTCTTGAGAGGATGTCTGCCTTCATGTTTGTCTTTTCTGAAATATGTCATAGTACGAAGTCATAATCTTGCAACTTCAGATACCATCTTGTCTGTTGTCTGTTTAGCTTGTGAGGTTTTCAGAAATATTTCAAGTTTTTGTGGTCTGTTCAGATCTTGAATGTCTCTGCTGCATCTAGAAGATATTGTCTCCATTTAGCCAAAGCTTCTACTATTACTAGTAGTTCCTTGTCATAAATTTTGTAATTTTGTTCTGCTAATTGCATTGTCCTTGATAAAAATGCTATGGGTTTCCACTTCTCTTCTTGCTCTTGGGAAAGTACTCCTCCAATGGCATGTCCTGAAGCATCTGTTTCTACCCTGAATTTTCCTTCTCTCCTGGGTAATGCCAATACTGGTTGACTTGTGATCTTCTTCTTAAGTTCTTCAAATACTCTTTGGTGTTCCTCTTCCTATTTCCACTCTTTCTTGCCTTTTAGTTCATTTAATGGTTTGGTAGTGTGGCTGAAGTTTTGTATAAAGTGTCGATAAAAATTTGCAAATCCCAGGAAGCTTTCCATATCTTTCACTTTTGTCGGTATCTTCTATTCTTTTACTACCTTGATCTTTTCTTGTTCTATTTGAATCTGTCCTTTGCCAACAACCACCCCTAAGATAGGGATTTCCTCTATGTTAAAGTCGCATTTCGATCTTTTGAAACACAGGTTGTGCTTCTCCACTATCTTTAAAAACCAAACTATCCTTTCTTCTAGTTCTTTCATGGTCTTGGCTGGTATCACAAAATCGTCCATATAATTTGCCAATACCCCTTCATGGAGCAGTTCTCAGAATATACTATTCATCATTTGTTGAAACATTCCTGGCAAATTGTATAGCCTGAAATACATGACTTGTGGTTCAAATAGCCATTTATTGGTTAGGAATGCAGCTTTCCATTTATCTCCTCCTTTGATTCGGATGTTGTTGTATCCCCAGATTAGATCTAATTTGTTGAAGTATTTTGCTTTCTTGAGCTTGTCGATTACTTCTCCAATTAATGGCAGTGGTGTTTTGTCCTTTATTGTAACCTGGTTGAGCTTCCTGTAATCTTGTACCAATTATAGTGATCCGTCCTTCTTTGAAATGTAAAAATATGGTACTACATATCTTGATTTTGATTCTACTATAAGACCTACTTTTAATTGCTTGTCCAACCATTGATTTAGCACTTCCTCTTCCTTGAGTGTCATTGCATATGCCTTGGCATTTAATTCTTTTGGTGCTTCATCCATGAGGTTTATCTCATAGTCCCATTCTTGTCTTTTTGGTAGTTTCTCGAATTTCTTCTTGTTAAACAAATGTGTGAATGGCCAAATGTAGTCTGGTAAATCCTCTGGATTAGTCTTGTCAGGTTCTTTGCCAATTTTGCCATTGTCCTGTTTTGTTTTATCTATTGCCATTTGTCTCCTAGTTGTTATAGTATAAGAGTGTGGACAGACTTCAGGTAGGGTTAGAGTTAGAACAGATATAGGACAGTAGTAATTATTAGTCTACAACAGATGGAGAGCATGTGACCTTCAAGTCATGTGACAGAGTCTAGAATGGTCTAGAAGGATTGAGAGGAGTCTAGATAAAAGGTAGGGTTAGGAGTGACGTCAAGGGACATGAGTTCCTCATAGTGTGTATATGTATAGCGGAGATTAAGAGTATGACGTCAGGGCATATGTAGAAAACATAGTGGCCTTAAGAAAAACACATGTAGATAAGTAGTAGGATATGAGGACGATACATAAACATAAGGGCAAGTAATTATTGTTGTAGCACAGACCATGATGTATTTATATAAATAGAGGAGCAATGCAGCAAGGGCTCCTTGTCGAGTTCTCTTGTAATCTCCACTACTAGATAGCTTATTGAGAGCTTTGCTGAAGTAAGCATACTACAAGTGCTGTTCTGGCAAGTGGTTGCTACAACACTAGTGTTGAACTGAATATCTTTATGTTTTATTATACAGTGTTCTGGACATCTGGTAAACTGTATTGTGCTGTTCTTCCAATTGACTTCAGGATTGTGTTTGACTAGCCAGTCATGGCCCAGAAACATATCTGTTGTGTCTAGATCTGTAACTGCTGCTTCAAATTGTTCTGTATGTCCATCAATTTTGATTTTTAAAGGTGTCACCTTGGTTACCTCTCTATTCTTTGTGCTGTCTGCGTTAAAAACCTTGAATGAGAAGTTGATAGGTTTTGTTGGAATCTTTTTGTCCTTGACTAATTGTTCATCGATTCCTGTGTGTGTGCATCCTGAATCTACTAGTGTCTTGACTTCTAGCTTCTTTCTGTTCTTTGTCTTGATATTTGCTTGCATGTTTAATTCCCATTTTCCATTGCTGCTTTGGCGATTTGGAATAATATATTTATTTTGGGAATTTACATGGGAGATGTCTTGTACCGTGCCTACTCGAGATCTTCACCAAAACTCTCCTCCTTCTTGTCGTATTTGTTGTCTGAGTTCTCTTTGACTTTTCTGTTCTTCATCATTTGCTTTTCCTTGTAATCTTTTGCAATGTGTCCTTCTTTATCACATTTGAAACATTTCCTCATTTCTCATTCTTTCTTCTTTCCTTGGCAATCCTTTTGTCACAAACTTCATTCAGCTTATATCTCTACAACCAGTGGACCAATTTCCACAAACTGAGTTGTGCTGGAAAGTCCCAAATGAGGACTATCCGCACATATGTGGGAGATACAAAAGCGATAACAAATGACTGAGATATCAGGCCATCAGTAGCTGTAAAAGCTTTGTCTGCTAATATCTCATGAATGGCTAAATGGATTTGCACGATTGAACTTGCGTTGGGAAGTGCTTATCAATCTGTTTACA
>JAJOHK020000933.1:0-17681 GCA_022457215.2 Leucocoprinus gongylophorus
GAGGAGAAAAGTCTTGGAAGAGCTAGTTCCCTTACAACAATGCTGATATAAGGCTAGAATGATTGCATTAAGTAGTTAGAGACACTGATAGAAATATCAAGAATAATGTCTGAAATTGGAAAAAACTTATCTGATAGTGACCAGTAATATATAGAGACAAAGATATAAATATGAGTGAAGACTGAAATTTGCAGATAGTAGCAGCAGAGATTATGTAACAAACTCTGCATCTTTATTACTAGAGATGGGAGTTGACAGTTTTCTTACATTATTCATATAATACTATTTCCAGACTTCTTTTACCTTCATATTCCATTAAGTTACATCATTTTTTCCATCTTTTATGCTACTTACAGATATTTCTAGCAAGTGTGAATTACCTTTAACAAGACTTATATAAGCATTACCCATAATAAGAATTGGATAATCCTAGATACACTTGGATTAGTATGTAATTTTTTTTTTTTTTTAAATCAACAATTTATTACATAGGGTGCGATGGCAGACCACGGTAGCTACTTAGTAGCTACAGTACATTGATGGGTGAACAACATGTGAAGGAAAAAGAACAGAAAACAAAAGAAAAGCAAAGAAAACAAAAGAAAAAAGAAAACAGAAAAGAGAGCTAACTAAACTACAATAACAGGGTTACTACATTTACTGTACTCTACTTTCGTGAGAGTTCCTGTCATTTCTTACCATGCCAATCTTTATTGAAACGGTTGCGCCAATATGGACAAGTATAGCTATTCGCTTGGTGGTCTCCCTTGCAATTCACACATTTGAAGACATGAGGACATGGCTCACCAACATTGGTAGCCGCACGATTCAATTTCTCGTTTTCCATACAGCACCACACTTTCTCTCGGTGGTATTCAGTATCGTGAGCTCCATAGCACTTGGCGCACCTAGAGATGTGAGAGCGACAACTAAGTGTCGAATGTCCCCACTTCCAACAGTTCTTACACTGAGGAATCCCTGGGTTCATGTTGGTTCCACGAACAGTCGCAATGTATCGTCCAACATTGAATCGCCAATTGATGATGTTCTTCGCACAAGAACCATTCTGAGAATCCCAGATGTCTACCCATACTACTACTTTATCTGACTTGGGTGACGCTTTGATGACACGTGGTTTTGAAGCCAATGACATATCCTTGAATAGGTGTGAGTTCTTTAAGACACCTTCGATGATATCAGGGGACATGACCCCTAATTCGCTTGAGTATGGAAGTCTGACGATCTTCATGTAAGATTTAGACTTGGGGAGACGAGGACTCTCAATGGAATCTGGGTTAACATTTTGCACATTCTTCAAATAATTCTCGATTGTTGATAAATCGAGGTCATTGGCGGGTGTATTAGTAGTAATGATGATTCCACTAGCATTGTAATGAATGAAATCTGCAATAATGTTTGATTTGGAATTTTTCAAACATTTGTTGATATTAGAAATGTGAATGTGAGCTGAGTTGATGATTAACTCAGCGTTAGATTTGGCCATCGGAATAATGACCTCTCTCTTAGACTGTCCTCTTGTTGTCATATTGATTTTAGGTTTCTTCGTACCCTTGTTGTTGTTTTTCACTTTCAACATTTTCCCAACTTCATCGGCAGACAACTCGGGAAACGCCTCCTTAACTCGAATAACATCTTCAATGTTAGACAAATTATTAGCTTTAGAAGCCTCTGCATAAGACTTCTTCATCGTATTCGTAGGCTTCAGAGTCAGAGCCTTCTTTTCGTTTGATCCCGCTTTTTTACTGGGAGGAGGTGGAGAAGGAGTTTTCTGATTTGTATCGTTAAGAGGCATAGAGTTTTGTGGCTTCAGCGCCTTAGGTAGTTTCACCAGGCTGAGTTTGACATAGTTGTTGAGGATGTTTCCACCTACAAGAGCTCAGAAAGTTTTACCATTCTCGACGAGTAGGAGATCCCACTTCGACGCATATATGGCTGAAATAAGGCTCCAAAAGCCCTTTACTACATTTTCGAATTCCCTAGCAGGCACTTTCTTGTCAGCTGGGTTATTCACGATATATTCAACGACCCTTGATAACGACTGAGCCATGTTGGTGGCATCTATCTCCACTGATTGATCAGTTCCAAAGATAGATAATGCATGGTGAGCTCCATCCCAAGAACTCGGTATCACCGGCTGAATTCCGCCATAGTTTAATAAAGATGGGCCGGAATCGTCTAAATCCGTCCTTTCCTTTCCTTTCGCATCCCTGTTATGTAACGGGGCACGAGGTGATGACACGTTCTCTCTCACAGGAGGAACACGAGGTGTGGGTGAGGCCTGGACTTCATGTATGTCTTCACTCCAGTCCATCGACGAATCGTCCCTAGGCACTTGTTGCCCGGACTGTACAAAAAAGCTTTGCAAATGTTTGACTTCAGCTGGAGTTTTTATGCCAGCAGGACGTTTCGATAACATGATTAACTTGCTCAGAGTATAGAAAAATGTTAATTCGCTACTATTTCCTATGAGTGCTAACCACACAAGATGGTGGCAGGAGGAAAGAAGCATGAGTTTGGCCTTGTTATTGAACATGGAAAATCTGAGATTTTTCATTTTTCTAGGTCTTGTGGAACATTCAACCCTCCTTCTCTTGATCTCAGTCCTCTTGGAGGACCTATTCTCTACCCTAAAGATACCTGGAGATATCTAGGTTTTATCTTTGACAGAAAACTATCTTTCTGACAACACATCAATTTTTACTTGAACAAGGTAATATAGGATATATATACTCCAAATCACCCTCTACAGGTTTTCTCTGTGGTACTACAACAAAGCTTCTCTTTTATATCCCCTTAAGGAACTCAAAAAAATATAGTGAAGAGCTGCTTTATGGATATTAGGAGCCTTTCACACTTCTCCTACTTTTGTCAGGCATGGTTCACACCAGGGTGGAAGTCCACAGAATGGACTTGGAAATGAGCAGACTTGTGGAATGACCTTGGCTTTAGCTTATATGCTGCGCCATCTGTCTGCCATGTGGTCGCAACTTCAGATAATGGGAAGAAGTCTTAGATGGAAGTGAGTGCTGATTGGTGTGTCGCTGTTGAACACTGGAGATCAAGTTCAATAAGAGATTATCTTCATCGATTATCAGACTAGCGAATTACAATGTAACTACTAGTCTTATATACAAACTGATAGTATAGGAGATGCTCGGGGTTTCAGTAGTAAAACCCCTATTACTCTGAGCAGAGGTTTCAGTATTGAGACACTGACAGGAGTAACTCCATTATGGAAGACCAAGTTGGATAGGAGTATTCCCACCATGGAAGACAAAATACCTGGAGGGTTGCAGCACTGCCATGAGATGTGTTGTGAGAAAGGTGGGCTTGTATAATTTGGAGGTGTTTTTACCGCAGGAACGTTATTTCCGGACAGGTGGACTTGTATATAACAACTTTGGGAATTGAAGCTATCATCAATTTAATTCTCATTCATCTATATCTCCAAAAACTTAGTAGTAGATATCAACTTAGAACTGCTATGCTACCATCAAATCACACTATCAAAACTCTTTTTGAATCTAAATACTCTAATAGTTCTCATCTTCATTATCTCTTCTTAGAAAATATAACTTCCAAGCAGTAACTCAACATCAAGAGCTCCATTGTAGATACCAACAATCATCTCAATGAGATTTTTCCCTCTTTCAATTCTTTTAATAGTGAATTTTCTCCTGGCTTTAGATTAATTGATCTTTTCTCTAGTTGTTTTTCTTTCTACCAAGTAAACTGTAAAGATAAAGACTGCAAAGCCACTTATCTTTGTAAACTAGATGACATCTTCAAAGATGCATTATTAAATACCAATTTGATCATTGTTGTCTCTGATACTAGTATTAGAAATAATGTTGCTACTTCTATTGCTTATATTTATTCTTACTCTAATATAGTCAAGAAAACCTTATACTATGCTGTCGATGTTACTTTGACTGAGGCTGAACTCTTTGCTATCAGATACAGGATCAACCAAGCCATCCAAGTTCTAAACATATCCTATATTGTTGTCATTACTGATGCCATCCATGCAGCATTACATATATTTGACTCTACTATCTATCCTTATCAATAGCAATCTATTGCTATATTGAAGAATCTTAAATCATTTTTCAACAAGCATCCATTCAATTCTGTTAGATTCTGGAATTGTTCTAGTGATCTTATTATGCATTAGTCAACAAAAATATAAAGAAGTTTAACCTTACTCTTCTATATCCTTTTAAACTTTGATAAGAAGGAAGAATGCAACAATATTATCAATAATTGGCATATGATATTTCAAGTATCTGATCTCAAAAGCAACCATTTCCTTGATCCTCTTGATAATGATTTACATAACATTAAATCTTTATACATCAAAGGAGATTTGTACATCAAATATTTCAGATACTCTAACTCTCTATGCACTAGAACCACTCAAGCAATGACAAATCATACTCCAATAGGGGAGTATCACCTAAGGTTCTTT
This sequence comes from Leucocoprinus gongylophorus, assembly GCA_022457215.2. Taxonomy (NCBI): domain Eukaryota; kingdom Fungi; phylum Basidiomycota; class Agaricomycetes; order Agaricales; family Agaricaceae; genus Leucocoprinus; species Leucocoprinus gongylophorus. Next base: position 4,490 of record JAJOHK020000933.1, read on the forward strand.
CTGAAAGAGAGCTTTATGTTACAAATTCAAGTCCTTAGTATTAGGCAAGTAGATGAATCTTGTACTGGGTTAACACAAGAGAACTCAATAGAGGACTCTGTACAGGATAGTTTACCTTATATACTAAAGCCTCATGGTCCATGCTAACTATTTCTAGCCTACCCTAAACTGTCATGTGTTTGCTTTAAGGTCAACATGTATTGTATATGTAGTATAATATCATCCTTCCAGATCCTTCTATGTCTTTCTATGTGTCTCATGACTTGTGACCATGTCACCTGATGTGACTAGTGTATGACAACATGATCTGGTCACTCTAATCCTAGTTCTAAGAATAGAAAGGGAGATAAATTGAAAGTAGAATAAGAAATGAAAAGAAAATGGAAATAATTTAGAGTCCACTGCCTTTAGTTTTGACATTACTCCCCCTTTAAGGTTTCTCCTCCAGAGAAACTGCCTTTCATCTTTGCCAGTTCCTTTCCAACTTCTTCCAATATTCATCTTTGAATTTCTTATCATCTCAACCAAACAGCAACTTTGCTATATACTTTTCCAGTAGCTTACTCCTCTTGAACTTATCTGCCTTTGGATTCAACTTCACTTCCCATCCTTCTTCTATCCTCTCCTGTTTTCTTACTTTTGCCTCTAATTTTCCTTTGAACTTGTTTACCAACTTCTTTGTTTTTTTCAAATCCTCCTTCCTCTCCCATATATCATTTTTCACTGTAAACCCTTTTTATCAGACCAAGTATCTTTCTACTCCTCTTATTCTTCTTTTATTTAATATTTTTTCTACTTCCTACTCTTCCACTTCTTTGACTTCAATTGGCTTTGCTTCCTCTCTTTTCTGTCCCTCTACTTGGTTCTTGTATTATGCTATCCAACTGACATTCACAACTAGATAGATTCTCATTGCAGTTGGCAGTTGTAATTTGACCATATTGGTGGATACCACCTCCTCAATTGTATATGGACCTACATATTGATCTACTAATTTTCTTGCCAGCCTTTCCTTGAACACCAGGTCCTTCATACTCAACATTACTCTATCTCCCTTCTTCCATACCTTGCTCTTCTTTCTTCTCCTATTTGCTTGCCTCTTCATATCTTCCTATGTCTTCTTCAATACCACTCCTGCTTCTTTCTGTATCCTCTTCATTCTTTCTATAAAGTCCATTGCCTTTTTTACTTTTTACTTTTTCCTTATATCCACTCCCATTCTTAATTCCCTACCATAGTTTGCCATAAAAGGAGAAACTTTTGTTGCTGAATGTACTTTATTATTTATTGCAAATTCTGCCAACACTAGCCATTCTAGCCAATCCTTTTGTCTATGGTCTATGAAGAATCAGAAATACTGTTCCAACTCTTGATTCATCTATTCCATCTGTCCATCTATTTGTGGATGGAACACAGTTGACAACTTTGTTTTAATTCCTAACATTTTATTCAGCTCCTTAGTTAACTCCACCACAAACTGTGGTCCCTTGTCTGATACTATACTCTCTGGTAACCCATGCAACTTCCATACATTATCTCTAAATAGCCTTGCCAATTCTTCTGCTGATATTTCCTCTATGGTTGTTATAAAATGCATCATCTTGGATAGCCTATTGCAGACTACCAGGATTGTATCCTTCCCAGCCACTAATAGCAACTTCATGATGAAGTCCACTATCAGATGTATTCATGGTTTCTCTGGCACTTCACTCAACTTCAATTTTTCTACTATCTCCTCAGTTCTGTTCTTTATCCTTTGATACAGGTCACACTCTTCTATGTATCTTCCTACATTCCTTGTTACTCCTGGCTACCAATAATTTCTTGTGACCAGTTTTGTTGTCTTCCATCAACCTCCATATCCTGCTACTAGCACATCATGGTGTAACCAAATTATCTCAGCCCTCAATCCTCTGTCCTTTGGCATATAAACTTTTCCTTCTTTCAAAACCAAGTCTCCTTCTATCTCCTATTTGTCTCTTTGTAGTACTTTCACCTTTGTCTTCTTCATTTCTTCTACTACCTTAACTATCTCTTTGTCTTTACTTCTAGCCCCTTTTATTAGTACTTGATTATTGTTGTCCTTTTCTACACCTACTTTCCAGTCTGGTCTTCTACTAAGTCTATTTGCCTTCTCCATTTTTGTACCTGGGACATGTTTCAAGGTAAAATTGAACCTGGACAGATATAGTACCCATTAAGCTTGTCTGTAGTTTAACTTCTGTATCTTTATGAAATACTCCAAGTTCTTATGGTCTGTCCAGACCTTGAACTTGAACTTTGCACCTTCTAACAAATGCCTCCAGTTTTCTAACCCCCTTATCACTGCCAATATTTCCTTATCATGAATCTTATAATTCCTCTCAGTCTCATTTAAAGACTTGGAAAGAAATGCCACCAGCCTTCATCTAGCATTCTCACACTCCATAGATAACATCCCTCCCATAACATAGTCCAATGTGTCCATCTCCACCCTTATTGTTTTATCTAGATCCAGTGCTGCTAGTACCAGTTCCCTTGTGAATTTTTCTTTCAATTCTTTAAATGCTTTCTCCTGCCTTTCTGTCTACTCTCACTTCTGGTCCTTTCTCACCATGTCATGCAAGAGTCTAGCTATAGCTGCAAAGTCCTATATGAATTGATGATAATAGTTTGCCAGTCTCAGGAACTTCTGGACATCCTTGACACACTTTGGTGTTAGCTACTCCAAAATGCTCTTTATCTTTTCTTCCTCCATTTTTATATCCTCTGGCCTGATTACCACTCCCAAAAATCCTTCCTCTCTTACTTTCCACTTGCACTTCTCTGGCTTCATGTACAAATCATTTTTCTCCAACCTTTTTATTAATTCTGCTACCAACTCATCATATCCCTCTTCTTCTTCTGTTCCTACTATCACGTGATCAATAAATGCTGCTACTTTTCCTGTATTAATTAAGTCTCTAAGTAACTCATTCATCATCCCCTGGAATGTTGCTGGTAAATTTGTCAACCCAAAGAATATGACTGTGGGTTTGAATGACCCCTTGGATGTCATAAATGTTGCCTTCTACTTGTTTCCCTCCTTGATTCTCATATTGTTGTACCCTTACCTCAGGTCCATTTTTGTGAATACCTTCTTTATGCCAATGTTCTCAATTACATCCAAAATAAGTGGTAGTGGGTAGTTGTTCTTTACTGTCCACTCATTGAGGTATTAGTAGTCCTGTACCATTCTCTTCCTTCCATCCTTCTTTCCTATGAAGAACACTAGCACTGTTTGAGGTAACTTTGAGGGTCAGATATATCCTTTCCTTAGTTGCTCTTGTATAAACTCCCATACTTCTTCTTTCTCTTCTCTCAACAGTGGATATATCTTTCTCTTTCTTGATATAAACTACTCTTTCAGATCAATCATATGGTCCTAGATTTTTTGGGTGGGCATTTGCTCTGACTGCTTTTTGCCAAAGACTTTAATCCACTAATGAAATTTCTCCAGAACTAGTTTCTTTGCTTCTACTTCTGACCTTGCTGCTTTCTCTTCCTCATTCCAGATCTCCCATTCCTCCACTATCTTCTTTACTTCTATTGTTTTTCCCTTTTTCTGCTTTTCTGCCTTTTCTTTTCATTGTTAGAATCACAAGAAGTGGACTTAGTTTCTTTTTATTCTTGTTCTCATTTTTTTTCTATTTTTAGAACTCAGGGTTAGGGTTAGTGATGACATCACTTGGTCACACATCAGTCACATCATATGACACAGTGATAGTGATAGTTACATGACATATGGAAGGACATAGAAGATCTGAAAGGATGATGTTATACAATGTGTACAATGCATGTTGACCTTAAGGCTTACATATGGTAGTTTAGGGTAGGGTACACAGTAGCTAGCATGGACTATGTAAATAGGTATATAAGGTAGGCTATTGTTATGATCAATGTCTCCAGAATGCAGCATAGAGAAGGACAAAGGGTATGATGACATGATCAGCTATACTATAGTAGTCTCAGTCAGTACCTTATATAGTAGGTGCTACAACATTACTTTATCCTAATGGTTTTCTCATGTTATACACCTTATGTATTGTACATTGTTTCCTCATTTCATTCTAGTATATATAGCATAGATACTCTCCTGTATCCTTATACTTTACCACTTATAATAATTCCCTTAACTTCTCTCAAGTCTTTGCCTAAGTGCAACCTAAGCTCTAGCTTAAGGTTATAATATTTGGTAAAGTGTCAAATGAGCTCACCTTGCAAGAGAGGTGCATATGGACAATACTAGACAGAGTTACCTGTTGGAAAAAAAACATATATAGTATAAACTACAAAGAGAAACCAAGACAAGTTCCAGAAGGACAAATGATATCAAGACATTGTTAGAACAACTAGGATCCTTGTAGATCACAGAGAAAGCCTTAAGTAAATACAAACAAATGGACACAGAAATGTCATCAGCACCAGTACCAGCAGCTGTAGGAAGTGGAAAGTGGTGATAACGTCAGTCAGACAAGGATACAAATTTACAGAAGGACACCACAATTATAAGACAAGTACTGGAACAACATATGGAGAGCAAGGTCAGCCCATAGACATTGGAAAGTCCAATGATAACTTCAAAGACAGAAAGCCTAAGTGCTTCAACTGCAACAAGTACAGACACATGGCAAAGGAATGCCAAGCAAAGAAGAAAGAACGAGAGACCAGAATATGTTTCAAATGTAACAAAGAAGAATATATCGCCAGAGATTGCAGAGGGAAGCAGATGATGAAGAAAAGAAAGGTCTAGAAAGAATCAGACAGAGAAAACGAAAAGAATAAGAAGGGTTTTGGTGAAGATCTTGAGTAGGCACAGTACAAGAAATCTCCCATGTAAAGTCCCAGAATAAATACATTATTCTGAATTGCAGAAGCAGTGAGAGAAAATGGGAATTCAATGTACAAGCAGATGTGAAGGCAAAGAATAGAAAAAAGTTGAAAGTCAAGGCTCTAGTAGATTCTGGATGTACACATACAGTGATTGATGAACAATTGGTCAAGAACAAAAGAATCCAAATAAAGCTGATAAACTTCTTATTTGAAGTTTTTAATACAGATAGAATAAGGAATGGAGAAGTGACCAAGGTGGCACCTTTGGAAATTGAAATCAATGGATACAAAGAAACACTGGAAACAGCAGTAACAGACTTAGACAGAATAGACATGTTCTTGGGTCATGACTGGCTAGTCAAACATAACCCAGAAGTTAATTGAAAGAATGGTACTATTAAATTTACAAGATGTTTAGGAAGATGTATGATGAAACATGAAGATATATGATTCAAGACTAGTGTTGTAGCAATCACTCGCCAGAATGGCACTTGTAGTTTGCTTACTTCAGCAAAGCTCTAAACTGACTATCTTGCAGTGGGGATTATAAGAGAACTTGACAAGGAGCTCTCACTGCATTGTTCCTCTATTTATATAAATTACATGTGGTCTGTGCTATAACAATATTAACCTGCCCTTATGTCCATACATTGTCCTTATGTTCTATTACTCATCCACATGTGTTTTCCTTAAGGCCACCATGTTTCCTACATGTGCCCTGACATCATACTCTTAATCTCCACTGTATATGTACACACCATGTATACACCATGAGAAACCATAGTCTCTTGATATTATCCCTAACCCTAACTCTTCATTTAGACTCTTCCTGATCCTTCTAGACTCTAAGTCCTTCCAGACTGTTCTAGCCTTTGTCACATGACTTCCAAGTCACATGCCTATCTCCTATCTCTCTTCTGTTGTAGACTAATAATTATAATACTTAACCCTAACCCTAGTCCAAGTCTGTCCACACTCTCGTACTATAACAACTAGGAGAACAAAGGCTACTAAAACTACAGAATAGGACAATGGTAAAATTGGAAAAGAATCAAACAAAACCAACCTAGAGGATTTACTGAGCTACATTCGACCCTTCATGTATTTATTCAACAAGAAGAAATTTGAAAAGCTACCAGAAAGATGTGAATGGGATCATGAAATAAATCTTATAGAAAAAGCTCCTAAAGAACTGAATGTTAAGGCTTATGCAATGACACTAAAAGAGGAAGAAGCTCTAAATCAATAGTTGGATGAGCAACTCAAAGCAGGCTTAATAGTGGAATCAAAGTCAAGATATGCAATACTATGCTTCTATATTCCAAAGAAGAATAGTTTATTATAGCTAGTTCAAGACTACAGGAAGCTTAATCAGGTCACGATAAAAGACAAGATGCCATTACCTCTAATAGGAGAGATGATTGATAAACTCAAAAAGGCAAAATACTTCAATAAATTGGACCTAATCTGGGAGTACAACAATGTCCAAATCAAGGAAGGAGATGAATGGAAAGCTGCGTTCCTAACCAACAAGGGATTATTCAAGTCACAAGTCATGTATTTTGGGTTATGCAATTCACCATGGACATTCCAAAGAATGATGAATAGTATCTTCCAAAAGTTACTTCACAAAGGAGTACTGGTGAACTACATAGACAATTTTGTAATACCAGCCAAAACCATGGAAGAATTAGAAGAAAGGATGATCAGGTTTTTGAAGATAGCAGAGAAACACAATCTGTGTTTCAAGAGATTGAAATATGACTTCAACATGGAAGAAATCCCTATTTTAAGAGTTATAGTAGGGAAGGGACAGGTCAAGATGGAGCAAGAGAAAATAAAAGCAGTAAAGGAGTGGAAAACACCGACAAGGGTCAAGGATGTGGAAAGCTTCCTTAAATTTACAAACTTCTACCAATGGTTTATCCAAAACTTCAGCCATATAGCAAAGCCATTGAATGAACTAAAAGGCAAGAAGGATTGGAAATGGGAAAAAGAATATTAGAAGGCATTCAAAGAACTCAAGGAAAAAATAGCGAGTCAACCGGTACTATCACTATTCAGAAGAGAAGGAAAATTCAGAGTGGAAACAGATGCATCAGGACATGCTATAGAAGGAGTACTGTTCCAAGAACAGGATGAGAAATGGAAACCAATAGCATTTTTATCAAGGACAATGCAACTAGCAGAAAGAAACTATGAAATCTACAACAAGGAACTACTGGCAATAGTGGAGGCTCTAATCTAGTGGAGACAATACTTGCTGGATGCAGTAGAAACATTCAAAATCTGGACAGACAATGAAAATCTGAAATATTTCTGGGAACCTCACAAGCTAAATAGGAGACAAGCAAGTAATATTTGAAGTTGCAAGACTATGACTTCACACTACGACACATTTCAGGAAAAACAAATACTAAGACAAATATTCTTTCAAGAAAAGATCAAGTCAACATGAAAGAAGACAACAAAAATGTTCAACTCTTAAAAGAAGAACTATAGACAAGAAGAATGACAGCCAAGATCATCATGATAGGAAGAAAGATGACAACAGATGAGTGTGATGTACTCAAGAAAATTCAAAAAAACAATACTAGGGAAAAGGAAGTGGTTCAAGCACTAGAGAAACAAGATGGATTAACATGGAAAGAAGATGGAGTGGTATATATGGAAGAAAGGATCTACATTCCAAACAACAAGAAGATTAGGGAGAAAATTCTACAAGATAACCATGACTCAGTTGATATGGGACATCCAGGACAATACAGGATGCTGGAATTACTCAAGAGGACCTACTGGTGGCCAGAACTAAAGGAAGATGTCAAGAGATACATACAAAGATGCTTTAAATGTCAACAAAACAAAGTCCAACACCAAAGGAAGACAGGAGAATTACATCCATTGGAAATTCCTCAAGGGCCATGGTAGGAGATCAGCATAGATATCATCAGACTGTTATCTAGATCAAATGGAATAGATGCTATAGTGGTCATTATGAACCGATTCACAAAGATGATTCGACTAAAGGCAACAATGACGAATATCTTATTGGAAGGAATTGCAAAAATCTATAGGAACAACATATGGAAATTGCATGGAGTACCTAGGAAGATTCTCAGTAACAAAGGACCACAATTCACATTGAAGTTTATAGAGAAATTCACAAAAGCGCTAGGAACAAGAAGACAACTATCAATGGCATACCATCCTCAAACAGATAGTTAAATGGAAAGAATAAACCAAGAGATAGGAACATTCTTACAATATTATATAAATTACCAACAAGACAACTGGACAGATTGGCTAGTAGCAGTAGAGTTTCAGTATAATAACAAGAAACATGCAGCAATGGGCAGAATACTGTTTGAACTAAACTTTGGAAGATATCCTTGGAAAGGGAACCTCATGGTTCAAACAGTGATTCCACAAGTAGAATATTTCTTGATTGGAATGCAGAAGAGTTAGGAGCAAGTAACAAAAGCAATGGAAGAAGCACAGAAGAACATGAAGAAGCAATTCAATAAGAAAAGAAGAAATTCTCAAGGACTGAAGGTTGGTAACAATGTGTAGTTGGAAAACAAAAATATCCAGTTGAATTGATCCTCGAAGAAGTTGGACAATAAAAGATATGGACTTTTTAGAATCTTAAAAAACATTGGTTTGGGAGCGTTTCAACTGGAACTTCCAGAAGGATGGGCAATTCATAATGTTTTCAATGAGGATCTTTTAACACAATGTGTAGAGCCAAAGTTCAAAGGACAACACAAGGATCCAATACCTCCACCAATGATTATTAATGAAGAAGAGGAATATGAGATAGAAAAAGTCAGAAAGCATAGGAAATGTAGAAGAGGGACACAATACCTAGTACATTGAAAGGGCTACAGAGATGAACATGACCACTGGATAGCAGAAATGGGGCTGCCTCATGCAAAAAAGGCAATTGAAGACTATTAGACAAGAGTTTCGAGTTGAAACCTATAAAGAGGAGGGTAAAAATCCCATTTTGACAGCTCAAAGAAACTATTCAAACTCTTAAAGCACTTATACAAACAAATATCTTCTCAAATCTCCAACAACAACAACAATGTTACAGCACCTGCTTTCCCAAACCCATATATCTCTAGGAAATTAAACAACATGGACCAGGCTCAAATCATGAAGAAGGAAAGAGAAGACTAGATGAGATTATACTACAAAATATTGAAGGGGATAGAAACGATGATTGATGTGCAGAGAATAGTAAAGGATATCAAGAAGATGGCAGAAGAAGCTAACACAACGATAATGGAGATGGAAGGATCAATTTTAATGGCAAGTATCAACAACAGAACTACAAATGCTATGAATATTACACAAATATCAGAAGACCTTCGATATCTGGTTCAAAGTGATATAGATGAACAAACATTCCAGATCCAGAGAATGTTAGCCAATGAACTGGACCATTACAAGGAAAAGGGCAACAAATACATGAATGATAATATTCAGGAGATTCAGGAACTATATATGGATGAAGAAACAAAGAAGAAAGAAGGAAAAGTGGAAGATGAGGAAGTAATCCTAATCAAACCATATGAGGTTTCCACAACAACATCTTCATCATTGACAAATTTCATAATAGATAAAGTCAAAAATCTCCTCAAGTACATGAAGTTTGTGTGAAGTCCAACACAAACAAGATTATTCAAACCACCACCACATTACCAATCTCTCAAATCCAGAGGTGAACAAGACCTTACATTTTGGAAGGAGGTTGCAATAGCATTCATAGATTAAAAGCATAACATGGAAACTACAAGAAATGGGTACCAAATTCCCATGTTCTAAGAAGGTCCACTACATGAACCATACTTCATAGCAATTGACAACAGGGAACAAATCATTATAGGCTCTAGCAAAAAGATAGTGGCTACACATATGGTAGGAGAGTTGGAGGTCTTGATCTGATTCATGAGAATATGAATACTGAAATGGGGGTATTGTTATGATCAATGCCTTCAGGATACAGTATAGAGAAGGGCAAAGGGTATGACAACACAATCAGCTGTGCCATAGTAGTCTTAGTCAGTGTCTCATGTAGTAGATGCTACAACCTTATTTTATCCTAACAGTTTCCTCATGTTGTACACCTCATGTACTATATATTGTTTCCTCATTTCATTCTAGTATATATAGCATAGATACTCTCCTGTATTCTTATGCTTTACTACTTATAACAATTCCCTTAACTTCTCTCAAGTCTTTGCCTAAGTGTAACCTGAGCTCTAGCTTAAGGTCATAACAACTATCTTGTACAGAGTTCTCTATTGAGTTCTCTTGTGTTAACCCTAATACAAGGTTTTTTTACTTGACTGACTCTATGATTTTGTAATTATAACACTCATTGCCTTCCTGCTTTCTCTTTTGCCTCTTCTTCCTTTTGTTTTTTTCATCCCAATTTTTCCTACTTTGGTCTCTACTGTCTTCTGCACTCTTTTGGGCATCTTGTCATTTTGACCTCTCCTGTCCTCCAGTCAATCTCAGGGTTGTGGCAGGCTAGCCACAGCATTCCCAGAATCACACTCCACTTTTGTCCTCTAATCACATCTATTTCTGTCCTCTCCCTATGCCCTTGGTAGTAGATGTTTACTTCCACCATGTGCTCAATTGGCCCCTTCTTATTAAGTAAGCTATCTACATTTCTTATGTATATGGGCCTTTCAATTTTCTTCAACTTAAACCTCTGCTTTCTTGCAAATTCTGAGCTCATAACTAGCTCTGTCACACTACTGTTTAACAGCATCTCTACTGTAATTCCCTTCTGTGTATCTATCCTTTCTAATCTGATTTTCACTGTTACTTCTCTTAACATGTCTCTATTGTTGAGGTTGCAACAAGATGTATTTGCTCTTGCAAACTTATTATTACTGAAATCTAATCAAAGACTATTAGATTTCCCTTCTCTTTTAAATTACTCTGTCTATTTCCTTGCCTATATTCCAGTCTTCTGCCTTCCCTAATTCCATTCCCTACCTTTCTATTCCTACAGTGCCTTGCTAAATATCCAACTCTCCCACATGCATAATAGTCCCTTTTCCTATCTATATCTATAGCATATAGATTGTATTGTGCCAACCCTGTCCTTTGTTATAGGCATACTATCACTGCCTGAATCCTTTCTACTTCCTCCATTGGAGTGGGCCCTATTGGTACTTATTGTTGCTGCACCTCCTATTGCCTAGGCTATACTTGGAGCTAGGGCAGCAGCAGCCTTGAAGCCTCCCTATTGGTTCTTGCAGTTAGCACTCCTTATCCTCTAAGCCTCTTCTCCTCTCTTCTACTCTCCCTCTAATTTCTGTCTAGGACAATCGCTCTGTTGTACCACTATTCTACTGCTCTTGGCTGGTGCTCAGCTTCTATTGGCTTCCTTCTGATTGCTCTATTTATTTCTCTTTTAAATTCCTCTACTAGTGGGTGTCCCTCATATCCACTTCCTCTAGCTACTCTTTGGAATTCCTATACAAATTCTTCCATTGTTTTGCTTTCCTGCTCTAACCTTTGTAATTCTGCTACCTTCACTGACTCTTCATTCCCTCTTCCAAACTCCTTCTTTATGTCTGCCAAAAATTCCCCCACAGTCTCATATTCCAATAATCTCCCTTCCAGATATCTGCTGATCCCCCCTGCATATATGACAGCACCCACTGAATCTGCTCTTCCATTGATACTCCCCTCATTTTCATACATACATACAACTTGCATGCTGTAATGAATCTAGCTATCTTTTCAGAACTCCCATTGAACTTCTGTGGCCTTGCTACTTCTACTTGTGTATTGGGTCATGCAAATACTGCTGCTCTTTCTGCTCCTTCTAACCCAGCTTGGGCAATTATTGCTTGTAGTATTGCTAGCTGCTCCTGCTGTTGTTATACTACCTGCTCTAGATTGAGGTCATGTCAACTTATCGTGTATAGTGGTGGTGATGATGAGATGGGTGGTGGTGACTGTTCCTGAGCTGAAAGAACCGATCCTGTACTGGACTTAGTTTCTGACCTGTATTCTAACTGTGAAATCTCTGTAGGTGATAGCAAGCTCTCTTCTTGTCCTGCCTATACTGTTTACTAACTATTTGTCTACTGCCCTAATTGATTCCTGGCTAATATTCCTAAGGAGGGAATCTCTAAGCTAGATGCTTTCTTACTGGACAACATTGTTCCTCTGTATGTACAGGCTACAAGAGAGTATTGCAGCACAAGGCTTCTACTTGAAAAGACTATTTAACAATGTCTACATAAGATAATACATCTACCTGCACCAGTGAGCTTTGGTACAACTAAACAGCTAGGCTTCCTGTACTTAACTAGCACCCCCCTTAAGCTTAGGGTCTAGCTGTTCTTCTTGACCAAAGAGTAATACTGCTCTTTGGTCAAGGATGATAAGAGAGTAAGTTTGAGAGGGTTCAGTGTTGAGTAGTCTCAAGAAAGGGATGTCAAGTTCTAATATTATAAACTCAAGTCCTTAGTGTTGGGCAAGTGAATAAACCTTGTACTGGGTTAACACAAGAAAACTTGATAGAGAACTCTGTACAGGATAGTTTACCTTATATACTAAAGCCTTATGGTCTGTGCTAACTATTTCTAGCCTACCCTAAACCATTATGTGTTTGCTTTAAGGTTAACATACATTATACATGTAGTATGACATCATCCTTCCAGATCCTTCTATGTCTTTCTATGTGTCTCATGACTTGTGACCATGTCACCTGATGTGACTAGTGTATGACAACATGATCTGGTCACCCTAATTCTAGTTCTAAGAATAGAAAGAGAGATAAATTGAAAGTAGAATAAGAAATGAAAAGAAAATAGAAATAATTTAGAGTCCACTGCCTTTAGTTTTGACACTTTAGTTGTTTGTGTGGATTATATCCTATTAAAAACAGACATCATATTCTCTATAATTGTAGAAGATTCAACAAATATTGGAATTTGTTAAGATTTATGTTGAGTTATCTGGTAGCCTTTCTTAAACTTGATCTGAGTGCTTTCTCTTTTTAAAGAGCTATTACTTAGCAAAGCAGTTTATTTTGCTTATTTTTTAGTTTATTATTATTCTTTTTTCTTTCTTTCTTTCTTTTTCTTTAGCTTTTTTTTTTATTAGTTTCTATATAAGTAGTTACAAAGTATGACACAGTTAAGATTTAGTCACTGCATTTCTATAAACTTCATATTTACTATGCTTATAAATTGTATATTAATTGAATTACTCTTTAAGTAGAGAAAATAGCTCTTTAATATCCATTCTTCTTTCTAATCTTCTCTTACTCTATTATAAACTGCTTGATATTTCTTTTATTTAA
>JAJOHK020000934.1:0-17668 GCA_022457215.2 Leucocoprinus gongylophorus
GTGAAGTGGTCTCTTAGAGTGGAGGCAGAAAAAAGAAAAAAAGAAAAAAGGGTGTCGTGGGGTGCAGGGGCCCAGAAGATAGTTGAGTTCTATTGTTTTTTTTTTTTTTTTTTAAATCAACAATTTATTACACAGTATGCGATGGTAGACCGTGGTAACTACTTCGTAACTACATACATGAAGAGCAGACTAACATGGAATTGAAGAGATAGAGATAGAGAAGGAGAAAGGAAAGGAAAAGAGAAAATAGAGAAAAGAACTAATCGACAAAAGGGAAAGAAAAATAAAGGGCTGAGTTCAACTCACCAAGCTACAAAACTAGTCTGTAAAAGCGAAAGCTTTTGGATTAATGACTAAGAACATGATGAAATGATTCAGAGTCTCTTCTTGGGTTCTAGTACCCATTAAATCTTCTGTATTCATGAAGAATGTGCCTTCTTGATTCAATAGGATAATTATTGCACAGACATTTGAAGTCCTCATTAGGGAAAAATCTTAGTCAGTATTCTCCTATAGGGGCGTGATTGGTAATGGCTCTAGTTGCACGAGCACATAATGAGTTGGAGTGACCGAAGACTTGCAGCTAAGGTCCACCTTTGGTATAAGCTGGTTCAATAGCATTGAAATCATTATCAAGTAGGTCAAGGAATTGTTTTCCTTTTCCGTCCAATGCTTGGAAAGTCATTTTCTATTGCTTGATGATGTCGTCGCAATCCAATTTCCTGCAATAGTCCCAAGATGTTTTGCAAGAGAAGGAGGGGGCTGGATCAAATGATTTAGAGTCTTTGTCAACGTCTTTGTGGAGTTTCCATTTGAGATGACTAGGACACTCCCAGAACTCAATAGAGTTATCTTGGCTTTTGTTGAAGAACCATCATAATTCGCTAAGAATGGCTGTGGAATGTGATTGATATAGATGCAAGGAGCTGTTGAAAATGTTCTTCGCAGCATGGATGGAGTCAGTAATGACGAAGATTTTGGAAATATCTTCCTTATTGCATGCTTGGTTAATGCCACATCTGATAGCAAATAGTTCCACTTCTGAGCTTGTTACAAATGCTGCATGGTGGACAGTTTTTATGAGAGGGTGGTAGGCTTGATGAATGTGTGAAATGGATGTAGCAATATTGTTCTTGATGCTAGCATCTGTTGCGATAAGGGCAGTGTTTGGGGAAGAAGAGATTCGAAGAGTCATGTCGTCAAGTTCTTGCATATGGATTTTGTCTTTGTCTTTTTTTTTTTGAGTTCTACTGTTGTGACAACTACTAGACACAAGGTCCAATGATAATACAAGCAGTAAAGCTCTTAGTTAAGCAATCAAGTGGGGAAAAGCATAAGAGAACTTGACAAGGAGCCTCTGCTAAATTAGAGTCTTATTTATACTGTTACAGGTTAGTCCATGCTACTACCTCATGTTTGCCTCACATCTTACTCAAGACCACTATATGTATACTATGTGCCCTGACATTATCTTCCAGATCCTTCTATCCTATTCTAGGCCTATGATGTTACATCGTGTGACCTTTCATGTGACTGCAATGTCATGTGCCCCTTTATCATTAATAAAAAGGAAAAAGAAAAAGAAATTCAAAAGAAAAGAAATATAAAATCAAGAAAAATAGATAAAAGAAAAAAGAAAAATATTAGTGTCCAAAGTGTTCTATAACAGTAGGGAGAGAGATTATAGAAACATTAACTTGTTAGCTTATATCACCTAGATTCATAAATAAAGAAGATAAAATTCTAAGCAGTGAAATAAAACTCTAAAATTTGTAGTATGTCTTTGGTAGTTTTATCTTCTTAAGTTTTCTCTACATAATAAATGTAGCTATTTTATAAAGTGAACAAGTAATATTTTTGGCATTGTCTTCCAAGTATTTATTAATTCCAAAAATGGAAATTGGACAGAAACTACTGTCTTACAATTGTAGATCTATAGGTTGATTGATAGAATATAGAATAGTAGAGGGTTCTAGACTTTTGGGACTATATATGTTGTTATTGTTCATACTATGAGATTTTGGTATAGTTCCTATAGTTGTGGTCTTATTAGCATTGTTAGTTTCTCCTATCTTTGGGATTACATAAAAAAGGTAGGTTTTTCAGATTTACTGATCTCAATTTGATTAGCCCAACTAGAGTTATTGGTCAGAGTTTGAATATGTTCTGTATATATAGTAGAGAAAATATCTGAACACACTAATATAGCTCTAAAGCTATTAGTGCTTGAGGATATAGACTGACCTCTGAGGATATTGACCTTTATATCTATTGCTGTATTCTTGAGAGGCTTTTGAGAATTAGGTTGTATACTTAAGTCAAAGAGAAATGATATATTTGTTAAAATTTATTTGGGCACTACTATATAAGATGGTGGTAAGAAAAAAAAAAGTGTTTTGACATCATATTATAATCCTAATCCTAAGTTCAAAATAAGAAAATAAATAAAAAGGAAAATAAAAATAAAAAGAAGTAAAAAGAAAATAAAGTTTAATTTTTTTAACTCTAACAAACTTAGTTCTACTTTATATCTGATTACTCTATAAATCTGTTAAGACAACTAGACAAAGTATACAAAGTTTATAATCTTCAGAAAGTTCTAAGTATATTAGTATAAGCAATAAGTACAAGTAGTACTTATCTCCAGAAAGTTCTAAGAAAATAGAATGAGAACTCCTAGAAATAGCAACTATTTTAAATACTGAATAGACTCTATTCTAATCTAATAAAACAATACTGATATAAGTAAAGAATAATAATAGCCAGATAGTTAGAAACTCTGATAGAAATACTTAGAAATCTACTAGAGAAGAAAGAAAGAAAGCTTATAGTAGAAATTTTAATAAGATTTGATAACAGAAGCTAATAGTGGCTTATAAAAGTCTGCAGAGTCTACAAAACTAGAAAAATAGATGTGAAATAATTTGTTTATTGTCAGATAAGAAACATGCTTAGAAAAGGAAACTATTTGTAGAAAAATTATGAAAAATATTAAAAGAGTGTAGGAACATTATCTGATATATATGAATGTGAATTCTGGATAATCTTGGCTTTAGTAGATATAATACACCTCTATATATTATGATAGTTATATTTAGGAAGAGAATTATAATAAGAAGTGGATTATGGAGAAAGTTAAACTTCTGAGCATGGGCACTTAAAAAAGTACACTATACTAGTTGATTTTCAAGCTAAAGGACTACATAGTATCTAGACATCTTAAATATTGATACTAATATTATCTAAGGATTAGAAAAGTAAGGTAATTATTCTAAGTATATTCAAGTCCTCAGAAATTAAGTCTAAAGTTCCATGGAAATCATGAGGAGCTATATAATCCATAATAAAGTGATTGGACATGAGAGGAAACTAGATAGATTTGCATTAGGAGTAGTATATAGACTAGAAGAAAGATATTTATTTACATAGATGTTTTGGACAGAGTAGAGCTTATATAAGCATTATCTGCAATGGAGTTGAATAAATTGGATGTGTTTGGATAAACATATGACATTCATAGACTATTTCAAAGAGCATAACAATTTTGCTGCAAACTTTTAGAGTTTTTTAGTAGTTCTTACTACTAGTTCTTTCTGTTTACTAAGCTGATTTTTACATCTAATATTCTTCAACAGCATTCAATCTTTGTCCTCTACAGCTAAGCTTTCTGGCATCCAAACAGTAAGAAACTTTAGTTTGAGCAACATTATGTCTTGGTCATCCTGAGATCCTATATTATAATCAGTTTGCTATAAAAGTACATTGGGCTTTTTCATAGATCTGCTAGAATAATGATGCAACATCAAGTCAAACTATGCTAAGTATAAAAACCACTGAGCTTGCTTTTAGTATAGCTTTTGAGCAGTTATTTATATTCTTTTGGATTTCATTTTTATCTCTTTTATTTTGAACATTAGTGAAGAAGTATAATATCATATTATTATAAAGCATGATACAGAAAAGGCTATAGAAGGTTTTGGAATAAATAATGTTATATAATATAATAACAATATGTTGATCTTATGAAAAGTATACAGACTTTAGAATAAGTTAGTTATAATATGCTCACAGACTACAATGTTATGATTGCCTTCTCATATCTATAATATGATCTTAGTATATTTCATAAGGTTGAGAGTTTGTTCTTTATGATACAATGATTAACTGTGCCATCAGTCAGTGTCTCATGTAGTAGGTGTTGTTGTCTCATTGTTTCTTTTATGTTTCCTTATGTTCTCTGACATCATTAACATATATTCATCATACTTTCATCTTATTGTCAATAGGTATATATAGTAGTAGATACTGTCCTGTATCTTTATGCTTTACCAATTGATTTAATCTTTATCTCTTACTCAAGTCTTTGCCTAAGTTACAACCTAAGCCAAGTTTAAGGTCATAACATATAGTTTGTAGTATATATATAAGGTAGACTAGTTTGTAATGAGAACTTTATTGATGAGATATATCTGATCATAACTAAGTTATCTGAGATAAATTTCCAGTTCCAAAGTGAGTTCATACTTGTTTACACAATCTGAGCAAACTCAAACAAAACATCCAAACTATTTTGTTACTTAATACAAGAACATATCTTTTATATAATCTTGAAATCTAAGCTATAACATAGTGTATAGATGATTACCAGTATTCTTTTATTATGTATTTTCTAGTTGTGTCAGAATTTTAAATAATAGACTTACTTTATTTTTAACTTAGATAGAAGATATGATATGATGTTATACAGACCACATAATTATGTGACAGAAGAGAAGGATATAAAAGATTCTAGAATAAGTAATATCATATAGTATAATATTAATATATTAGTCTTATAAAAATATATATAGATATTAGAGTAGTATGCTCTTCTGAGACTTTTCTCTTCTACATTTTTTGGCTGATCTATGTTTCATGATTCTTTCTCATATCTATACTCATTTGTTTATCTACTTTTTTGTACTTTAGACTACTTCAAGCTATATACCAATACTCTAAATTGTCTGGTTATATTATTTAACTCTCCTTCCTAGTACTCCCTTATGCTTCTGCAATACTCTATAATTTTCTCAAGTCTGCTAATGATATTCACATACTCACTTTTCTACACTTTAGAAATACTTGCTAAGTACTCTAGTTTTCTTCCAATTCAGTCTCTCTATTCTAAACTGTTTATGATTACTTAAGTATCATCATTCCTTGCTTATGTAAACAAAATTATGATACATTAGAATAAGCTTATTATTATATAGAGTAGCTATCATCTTTAAAAATCTTTGTTCTATTTTCTTAGAATTTTCCAGAGGTGAGTATATAGTTTAGTATTTCTTGGACAATAGACTTAGAATTTTCTGGAAATTTGAAGTGTTTTGCTCTTCTGCCCAGTTGCTCTAATAGATAGGTTAGTTGTAGTGTATGTACAAACTATAGTCTGAAGTATATAAAATAGACTATTTTGTACTAGGAACTTTACTAAGTTCTCTTATATTACTCAATACAAGAGTATGCTTTTGTCTTAATCCTTATATTACAAACTTAAGATCTTAGAACAAGTCAAGAAAAAAACCTTGTATTAAGATTAATATAAGAAATTTGATGGAGTTTTTAGTATAGGATTGTTTATCTTATATATATTAGACTACTTGTCTGTGTTATACTATTATTAGCCTACTCTAAAAGGCCATACATTTTTCTTTAAGTCAACATATATAGTATATACTGTATAATATTATCTTTATTCTAGAATCTTTTATAATATTATCTGTGACATATGATTGTGTAACATGTGACAAATGTGTGACAGTTTGTGACAGTTTGTGACATTCATGCTAACATCTAACTCTAAGCTCTAAAATAAAAAATAAATAGAAAATAAAATAAAAAATAAAAAATAAAATAAATAAAGTCTATTGTTTTTAACTCTGATATCTGAGACCTAAGTCATAACAAGTTGTGCTCCACTAGAAATAAGAACTTGCTAAGGAAAGCAATAGAATACTATTTACTATTTTCTTTTAAGACTTGGGAAAGTATAGCTTTAGTTATAAAGTTTAAGTTGTTGGGCTTGATATGGAAGAGAATAGAAGTGTCTGGGGAAATCAGTACTGAAATTGTGGTAATAGCATCCTTCAGCATATTAAAGATCACTTGCTGTGTAAGATTTCAAGTCTATATACTATTTGTTATGATAATTACTAGTTAAGACAACTAATAGATAACTAAGTAAACTTAAAGATGAAGTATCTCATGAGGATTATAAGAGAACTTGACAAGAAGTCCCCAATACATTCCTATACTATTTATACAAGAGAGTCATGGTCTGTGTTAGTAATAAATAATCCTATTCTAAAGTATATATATTGTCTATAAGTTTACTATACTGTTACTATAAGGTAAACATATTTCTAACATCATTGTTCTAGTTTCTTCTACTATGTCTCAGACCTATGACATCACATTATGTGACCACAGTCACATGTCTCTTCATCATCCAAAGAAAATGAAAAGAAAATCAAATTAAGAAAAATGGATAAGAAGAAAAGAAAATCAAAATAAATAGTGTTTAAACATGCCATGAAACTATTGCTTCTGGAGATGTCAAAAAAAGAGTGGGTAATGTTTGGAAAACTATAGATAAACCTTTAGTAAAAATTAGTAAACTTAAGAAACACTTGTTATTATACTAAAAAATACTTTTTTGCAAAAGCATATACTCTTACAAGATTTTTAAGCATATAAGACCTCTTTGAAGGTATTAGCAAGAAAATCTTATACTTCTAGATAATACCTTAGATCTTCTCAAACAGATACCAACTTAAGAGATAACATGATAATCAAACTGGATCTTAGAAAAACAGGGTTTTTGGAGATAAGAAACATTACTTGCAAGTAACTAGCTATAAAGTACAAGCACTTTAAATAGTTATAAATGTTTGGATAGTTAAATAAGGCAGAAAAATATTAGATTGGAAGCTGATAGAGTCCAAAATAGCTTTGTAAGTAGAGACAACTATAGAAATAATAAAGAAGAATAAAATGGGCACTTGCAAGTAGAAGGTGATCATCAGATTGATATTAAGTTGCAAATAAAGAGATATCTATGTACTTGCAAGACTTTAGAGAGCTTCTTTATGGTTTTGGTTTCTATTTTCTAGTTCTATTTTTTGTATTTTTAAACTAATACATAAGTTACAAGTAGAGAGAAGTAAGAAAGAGAACTTACATTCAAATTCTCCTACTTGAGAGCAGTTTTAACCTTTATTTTATTGAGTAAGCATTGCTAGTACCTATTATTACTTTTGGATGAGTTTTAGAGAGTTCTAGCAGTCTAAGAAAGACTGGTGAGAGTATTAGTTAGTATCTTTAATTATAAGATTTGACTTGAGGAATACTTTTGAAGTATATTACCTAGAATGGATAGTGTTGTTAGAGACTCTTAAGAAGCTTTGCAATTTATTCACTAGATTTTTCAAAGAAACTTGTTACATAGTGTAAGTATTATAGCTTAAATCTTTAGGTTAAGATGAAAGATATACTCTTATATTAAGTAATACAAGAGAACTTGATAGAGTTCCAAGTACAAAATAATCTATTTTATATACTATAGACTATGATCTGTGTGTATACTATTGATAACTTATCCTAAAGTTTATATACTTTATAAGACTAATATACTGTTGCTATACTATATTGTGGCAACCACTTATCACAATAACAAATAATAGCATAGACAAGTAAATCTTAAAGTAGATATAATATGGGAAGTTTACAAGAGAACTTGACAAGGAGTCTCTGCTAAATTAGAGTTCTATATATACAAAACATGCCTAGTCTATATTACTAATAATTAAGCCTGCCCTATTGTTCATGCTACAATCTCATATTTACCTCATTCTCTACTCAAGACTATCATGTTCTAAATCTATGATGTTACATCATGTGACCTGTCATGTGACTGCAATATCATATGCCTCTTCATTATTCAAAATAAAAATAAAAGAAAAAGAAAAAGAAAATCAATATAAAATCAGAAGAATAAAAGAAAAGAAAAAGAAAAATTATTAGTGTTCAAGTGTCTTATAACATACTATATAATATCATCTATTTTAAAATCTTTTATATTCTTCTTTGTATTATGTAATTGTGTGACCTGTGACAGTGACATATGTGACCACCCTGTAATAAATAGCATGTTTTTGTTACACTTTGTGACTTGTATGTGACTATCATATATGATATCATATCACATTTTTTATTTTTTTTAAATCAACAATTTATTATATAGAGTATGAGAGTAGACTGTAGTAGCTACTTTGTAACTACATATATTAAGATGTATACTATATGAAGTAAAAGAAAAAAGAGAAATAAATGGATAGAGAGAAAATAAAAATAATAACAAAAAAGAGAATTAGCAAACTTGTTAGAAATAGACTAGCTACTGAGCCAGTTATGCTAAAAGTATGCAATGTCAAGCTTAGCTTTGACATCTGGCTGGTACTATATATATACTTCATACTATACTTCTGACAATGACTTAGTTTTAATAGTATATGATAGGTTTTCAAAAATATCACATTTTATTGTGATGATAGAAAAAATAATGGTGAAAGAGTTGGCAAAGTTGTTTAGAGACAATATATAGAAGTTGTACAGACTACCAAAAAGTATAATTTTGGACAGAGGGCCACAGTTTGTAGTAGAATTAATGAAGTTAAATAAGATACTAGAAATAGAAATAAAGTTATCAACAGCTTTCTATCCACAGACAGATAGACAGATAGAGAGAACAAATTAAGAGCTGAAATGGTACTTAAGGATGTACATCAATCATAGGCAAAACAATTGGTTAGAATGGTTAGCAACTACAAAGTTCATCTTTAACAACAAGATATACATAGTAACAAAGTCATTATCATTTAAGATTAACTATGGATAAGAGTTGAGGATAGATTTCAAAATAAGAAAAAAAAGGAAGCATACAAAGACAGAAGAGTTTGTGAAGGAAATAAAGAAGATGCATGAGGAGATGAAAGCAGCATTAACAAAATTACAAAATGAAATAAAAAATATGGAGATAGAAATAGAGAGGAGACAGTTAAATATAAAGTGGGAGATAATGTATTGTTGAGTATAAAGGATTTGGTGTGGCAGATAAGAAATAAGGAGACAAAAAAGTTAATAAAAAAGTTTGTGGAGTCTTATAAAATAAAGAAAATTATATCAGAAAATATAATAGAGTTGGAATTATTGGTGTCAATTAAAATTTACCCAGTGGTTAATATAAGTAGGATAGTATTATGTCAGGATATTAGATATAGTTCATATTAAGAGACAAAAGCCTGTGGGGTTGGCTCAGAAATACATAGAGTATAGATACTCCATACAATAAGCTTAATAATGCAGACTTGTTAGAACAACTTTGGCTTCAGCTTATATGCTGTGCTGTCTGTCTACCACATAGCATAACTTTAGATGAATAAATAAAGTCTGAGATATAAGTGAGTACTAATTTGGTGTGTTGTCATTGAATATCAGGGATCAAGTTCAATAGAGATTATCTTCATTGATTATCAGACTAGTGAATTACAGTATAACTACTAGTCTTATATACAAGTTGGAGATATAGGAAATGCTTAGGGTTTTAGTGTATTGCTTCAAGTGGTGGTTTCAGTAGTGAGACACTGACAGGGGTCAGATAAGAGAACTCTGCCATTGAAGACTGAGTTTAATAAGAGTATCTCCATTATAGAAGACTAGATCTCTGGATTGTTGAATCACTACTGTAGAAACATATTGTAAGGAGAGTAGCTATTATAGAAGATAGGCTTGCCTTATAGATATTTTAATGAAAGCATTGCTGTGAAGATATATCTTTAGAATGGGTGGACTTGACATATAACACAGGAGTAGGTAAAAGGATAGAAGAAGATTCCATCTCCTCTAGTAAAAATAGAGGAAGAAAAAGAAAAAGAGTATAAAGTCAACAAGATATTAAATAGGAGAGATGTGAAGGGGAAAACCAAAGTATTTAGTTAGATGGAAGACATATACAGTAGAAGAAGACACTTAGGAAGAGTTAGAGAATTTGGGAAATATGATGGACTTAGTGGAAGAATTTGAGAAGGAAATTAGAGAGGAAGAAATAAGAAGGGTACAAATGAGAAAAGAGAAGGGGAAGGAGTGAGTATTGAATCTAGAAGCAGAGATTTTTAGGAGAAGTGAGTTACTAGGAAAGTATACAGCAAAGATTTTGTTTGGATGGAATGATAGGAAATTTAAAAATGAGTATTTGAAGAAGTTAGAGAAAAGTTGGACAAGATAGAAAGTAAAAGGTAGGCAAGCTCATCTAGGGGTGGAACCTTAAGAGGGGGTTACTATCATGGTACACTTGTATTCTTATATTTTATTTTGATTTTCTTTTCTTTTTTCTTTATTTTTCTTGATTTGATTTTTCTTTTTTCTTTTCTTTTCTGTTTCTTTTATTTCTTGGACAATAAAGAGGCAGATGATCATGGTCACATGATGTGATATTATAGATCTGGAACATAGTAAGATAAACTGGAACAATGATATTAAGGGCATGGTTACAATGTGTTTACCTTGTAATAACAGTATGGTAGACTTATAAATAATACATGAACTTTAGAGTAGGGTTATTTATCACTAGCATAGACTTTGTATTTACTGTATAAATAGTATAGGAATGTATTGGGGACTTCTTGTCAAATTCTCTTATGATCTTTATGAGATACTTCACTTATAAATTTACTTAGTAACCTATTGACTATTTTGGTTTAGTGGTTGCCACAACAATAGAATCAAACAAAGTGTGATTTTCTATAATATATCCTAAGTTTGTATTCAAACTTGATATCTATCTTTAAACTTGTATTAAAAGATCTCTATGTAAACTTCTCTAGAGAAAATGCAATCATTATAACATTAAACAACCAACCTATTATAACAGCTGCTTGCTTTAAACAGCTCTATACTGTGGATGTTCTAGGCTCTATTCCAAGTAAAATTATAGTACAATCTAAATGAAAGACTATGAGCTTTGATACATAGCACAGAAAACTAGTTTATATAAGGAGTGATGTAATCCACTTAATATTATTGAATGGATTAGTCAATAGATTAAGTATTATTAGATAGCTTAATATAGGAGGACTTTGCAAAGATTGTATTTTTGGTAAACATATAACATATTCTTTTACTAACACCAAAGATTTAAAAATAAACATTCTTGAGCAAGTACATGTTAACTTATTGGGACTAGCACCAGTCTAGTTGGTAGGAGACACTTATTAATTCATGACACCAACTGATGGGTTTTCATCATATTATACTATAGCTTTCTTAAATGGAAAGTTAGCTGATACTATACTGGAGATGTTTAAGGCTTACCATGCTAAAGCAGAGTAATAAACAGGCTGGGAGTTGAGGAAAGTGTGCTCAGACATAGGAAGAGAGTAGTATAATAATGTCTGGGAGGAGTATAGAGTACAAACTGGTATTGAATTTAAGTCTACCACACTATATACCCACTAACAGAATGGTTTAGCAGAACAAGAAATATATATTATCTTAGATATAACATATCATCATGGCACAGTCTGGACTGCTACTCAAGTATTAGGCAGATACAGTACAGACTGTGGTGTATGTACAAAACTTCATCCCATTTGTTACACAACAAAAAAAATACCTGTTAAACTCTGGACTGGAAAATAACAAAACATATCTCATCTTAGATGATTTAACATTATAGAATATACATATATACCATTAGATCTAAGCATGTCCAAACTTAGTTCAAGATCAACCAAAGTTATCCTAATTAGAGACTTTGGAAAAAAAGAATATAAGCTTCTTGATTAAAAAACTGGAGTAATATTCAAATCATAAAATGTTATTTTTGAGGAAGGAGTAACTTATATTACTATATAACTTACTTCATCTGTATTTATGAACAATAATAACCTCTTGAGATATAAAAAAAAGAATATACCAGAGGTTGATATTATATCTGATAACTAGAGATCAGATACAAAGTATAATATAGTTCTTCTTTCTTAAGGGATAGTACTAAGACTTGCCAAACTTCTGGAACTTTACAAGGAGATGGAAAAACTACCAGTATCTAACATAGATATTGAACTGGGGGACAAGAATATTATGAATGAGGCTGGAATAGAAAAAGAGCTACTACTGGTTATAAGACAGAATCCTACCAAGAGTACTAGTCTTTTATATATCTATATGAATTATAGAAATACTTTCAGTAAACAGCAGCATACTTAGTGAATACTGACATATGGATACTAAAGACATATTATAAGATAATAGTATAGCCAAATCTGTGGTAGAGATTGATGGCTAGGAAGATTGAGATGTTAAGAGAGTATAGTACCTCTAAGATTATATAGAGGCCAGTAGACAAAAATATAATAAGGTCAAAGAAAGTATATATTCTCAAGTAGTTGGAAAATAGGAACATAGATAAGAGAAAGGCTTAGATAATAGCAAAGGGTTTTATCTAAGTCTTGAAAGAAAACTATGATAAGATATATACATCAGCTATAAGACTGGAGTCAGTCTACTTGATCTGTGCTATAATAGTAGCATAAGGTCTTCATTTATAGCAAATTAACTTTGTTTTTGCATTCTTGAACAGTGGAAATTTCTTTGAGATATATATAGAACAATCTAAAGGTTTTGAGAAAAGGGGAGATGAATATGTCTCAAAACTTTGTATAAAATAATGTATAATTGGGCCAAGAATCTTAAATACATATTTACATTCATCTAGTTAGATAACATACTATGTATTAAGGTAACTGGGCAGAAGAGCAGAATACTTTAAATATTCAGAAACCTAAAAAAGCAGAATGGGAATTTCTAAAGGTGACAACTACTCTATATAATAACAGGTCTATTCTAGTATGTTAGAATTCTATTTACATAAGAAAAGAATGATAATACCTAAGTAATTAGAGATAGTTCAGAATAGAACAACTAAATTGGAAGAGAATTAGAGTGCTTAGCAAGTATTTCTAGAGTATAGGAAAGTAAATGAGCAGATATATCAGAGTTCAAGATGATAGACTCTAAATATTTTCTTCTCTCATTTTTCATTTTCTTTTCTCTTATGTTTATTTTTGGGGACTTAGGGTTAGGGTTAATGTGATGTCACTGTCATACTATCACAAAATGTCACATGATAATGTCACTATTACATGATCATATATCACACAGAAGAGTATAGAAGATTCTGGAAGGATGATATTATACAACATGTTTAATATATGTTGACCTTAAGGCAAATACATGGCTGTTTAGGATAGGCTAGAAGAGTTAGCATGAAACATGGAGTTTTAATATATAAGGTAAACAACTCTATACAGAGTTCTCTATTAAGTTCTCTTGTATTCAACTCTAATATAAGATTCTTTTATTGACTTTTGTTAGACATGGTTTATACCTCATTATCTAAGATCCAAAAAAACATCTCAGAAGTCCAGAACTAAGTAATTTTTGTATTATCTGAGAATATAGAAGATGGATTAGAATGACTTTTGGCTTTAGTTTATATGTTATATTTCTACAAGTTGTTATACTGATTGTATATTTCAAATTAGAGATTAGAGACTTAGTATTAAAGTTGAAGACAGAGGACTCTAATTATTTTCAATTTCTTTCTTATTTCTATTTTCTTTTTCTTTTATTTTTATTTTAGGACTTAGGACTAGGGGATAGTGTGATGTCACATGTCACAGTCACAGGATCACATGACCTGATGAAAAACAAAGAAGGACTTAGAACAAATAATATTATATAACATGGTAATAGCATACTAACCTTATGACAAATATATATTTTAGGATAAAATAGAAAAGTATATACATAGACTATAATCTGTGGTATATAAGATAGATTAGTTTGTACTAGAAACTCTATCAAGTTCTCTTATATCAATTCTAATACAAGGTTTCTCTTATTAATCTACTTTAGAGCCTTTAAGTTATAACATTAGAACTTAATAACCTTCTCTGAGACTGTTCAATACAGAACTCTCTTAAAAAACTTATCTCTCTCATTATCCTCAACCAAAAGACCTTTAGCTAAGAAGAATAGCTAGACTCTGGGCTCAAGAGGTATACTAGTTAAACAGAAGAAGTTTGACTATTTGGTTATATCAAAGTTGTTGGACTTACAAAGTTTGGATCCAAGTTTCTTTTTATTTTATTTTCTATTTTATTTTATTTTTATTTATTTTCTATTTTGAAAACTAGGGTTAGGGTTTAGTATGATATCATGGTGACAAGTCACATGGTAACAATGGAAAGATGTAGAAGGTTCTTATCACAAATAAAATACTCACTGGTTGTGATACTGGGGTTGAATAGTGTTTCAGGGGTTCAGTATAAGGATATGATGATTGACAGATAGTGAAAAGTATCAACAGGAATAATTGATGTTGTTAAGTCTGAAGTCTAGCCCTCAGACACAGAGGTATATATACAAAAAAGTAATGGTCCATACGTAAGCTGTTGCCATCACATGATCAAAACTTGTACCTGATGGGAGCTGTCAGCTGTCATAGCAGCTGTCAGGCTAATTTTAGAAGGTAACTAATTATGTCACTACATTGATATGCTTGTATCTCTACCAATACTTATTGCTTTGAGCTGCATCATATATCGTTGGAAACGGATTGATGAGCACTTTTTAATACAAGTTTAATCATGTGAATCTGTCTAGCTATTCATAAGATATTAGCTGACAAAACTTTTATAGTTACTAATGGCCTGATATCTTGGTTGTTTGTTATTGCTTTTGTATATCTCATATATATGCAGATAGCCCTCATTTGGGGCTTTCCAGCACAACTTAGTTTGTGAAAATCAGTCTACTGGTTGTGGAGATACAAGCTGAATGAAGTTTGTGACAGTTCTGAAAGGATGATATCACACAACATGCTTAATATATGGTTATTTAAGATAAACTAGTAGTAGCATAAACTATGAGGTTTTAGTATATAAGGTAGATAATTCTGTACAAAGTTCTTTATTGAGTTCTCTTATATAAACCCTATATAAGATTTCTTTTCATGACCTACTCTAAGATCCTGAGATTGTAGCAAAAGTCCACTAGTACATTTTAGATGTAATATCTTGTGTGGATATACTAGCTAGTCTTATTTCAAATAGAAGCCTTGTACTATAGTGTTTACTTGTGACTTGTACACACAGAGGAACAACAAGTGTTATTTGGATCTTGTCTAGAGTAGAACAACTTGCTTAAGTCAAAACAGTTTACATTTTTCTTAAGGCAGTAGTCAATCACTAAATAGTCATGTCACAAACTTTATTCAGCTTGTATCTCCACAATAAGTAGACTAATTTTCACAAACTAAGTTGCACTAGAAAGCCCCATATAATGGCTATCTGCATATATATGAGATATACAAAAGCAACAACAAACAACCAAGATATCAGGCCATCAGTAACTATAAAAGTTTTGTCAGCTAATATCTTATGAATAGCTAGACAGATTCACATGATTAAACTTGCATTAAAAAGTGCTCATCAAACCATTTCCAATGATATATAGTAAATCTCATAGTGATAAGTACTTATAGAGATATAAACATATTAATATAGTAATATAATTGATTACCTTCTAAAATTAGCCTGACATCTGCTATAACAGATGACAGCTCCTATCAGATACAAGTTTTGATCATGTGATGGAAATAGCTTATACATAAACCGCCACTCTTTTATATATGTCTAAGGATTAGACCTCAGACTTAATATTAATCTTTATCATTTATCTCTTATTATTATTGACATCTGTATTGATCTTCATCATCATTGTCATCATTATCAAACTTATGAATCACTCCTAAACCTTTGAGAGTATACCTAAGGCTCAGATATCATAAACAAGTAAGTAGTTCATTTTGTGATAATAGCAACTAATCCAACAAGAACTCTATTGCCATTGGGCTATGTGTTTAAATTTAATAATAAGCAGTACAACTCTAGTTTCCATCAAAAGTACCAGCAACTGGTTAGATATCTGATATATTTAATAATTGGCTTATGTCCTAATATAGAATTTGCTATAGTTTAACTTTCCTAACAGATGGTAAATCTTTTGAAAGACTTAGCAATAAGTCTATTATAACATACTTTAATTTAGACTAGGCATAAGATCTAGAATCATATAAATCCATGATTGGTTACTTTACTCTTATGGCTTGCAGAGTAATATTCTGAATGAGCTGCCAGTAAAAGACAATGTTATAATATACTTAAACTCTTATATTTTATTCTGATATTCTTTTCTTTTTATTTATTTTTCTTAATTTAATTTAATTTCTCTTTTTCTTTTATTTCTTAAATAATGAAGAGGTACATGACTATGGCTATATGACATTACATCATAAACCTAGAATATTGTAAAAAGAACTGAAAGAAATGATGTTAAGATATATATTGACTTTATAGTATACATATTGTATACTCATAGCTAATATATGGATATTAGGGTAGGGTTATTTATTGCTAGTATGGATCATGTATTCATTATATAGATAAGGTAGTAATGCATCAAAGACTTCTTGTTGAGTTCTCTTATGATTTTTATTTATAAGACTATTCTAGTATACTGTCAGGCGCGGTTCACACTAGGGTGGAAGTCCACAGAATGGACTCAGAGATGAGCAGACTTGTGGAACGATCTTGGCTTTAGCTTATGTGCTGCGCTGTCTGTCTGCCGTGTGGTTGCAACTTCAGGTGAAAGAGAGAAAGTCCGAGTGGAAGTGAGTACTGATTGGTGTGTTGCTGTTGAACACTGGAGATCAAGTTCAATGAGAGTTTATCTCTGTTGATTATCAGACTAGTGAATTATAGTGTAACTACTAGTCTTATATACAAACTGATAATATAGGAGATGCTTGGGATTTCAGTGGTAAAACCTCTATTACCCCAAGCAGAGGTTTCAGTGTTGAGACACTGACAGGAGTAACTCCGTCATGGAAGATGGAATACCCAGAGGGTTGTAGCACCGCCATAAGATGTGTTGCAAGAAAGGCGGACTTGTATGTTTTAGAGATGATATCACCATAGGGATGTAGTTTTCCAGACAAGTGGACTTGCATATGATATATACTATTGACTGTCTTGGTTAGTAGTTGTCATAATAGACAGTAGCCCTGTCTTTAACTGAGGCTGAATATATAGCTCTTTCTGATTGTAGCTATCAGCTTGTCTGGATAAGAAACCTTCTCAATAAGGTTAGTTTTAATGTTCTAGCTCCTTATATATATGATGATAATCTTGGCTCACTCTTCTGGGAGTTAAATCTTATACAAGAGAAATATTCCAAACATACTTTTTTCATCTCCTGAAATTAGATCCACTTGATCACAACTGGTTAACAGTCTAACAGACTGCCAGGCAAAGCTTGAACCATAACTATATAGTTTATGCTAGTATAAAGGGATGATAATTTAGAGAGACAAACCTTAGCTATTTACATCTGAAGTATCAGACTGAGGTGAGCTCAATTAACCTATCTAGTATAAAATAAACTAATATAGTGTTCAGTACATTCTACAATATTTGTTATCACTACATAAGAGACCTAATTGAGA
>JAJOHK020000935.1:0-17629 GCA_022457215.2 Leucocoprinus gongylophorus
CTGATACTCTGGCAGCTGCTTTTGAGAAACCCTCAGAAAAATAGAGAGCAACCTCTAGGACTCTGCACAGACTGAGGGCCATATTGAACTTCCCTGTGTAGCAATGAGTCTGATTCAACTTAACACATCTGCTCTTTCTGATCCTCATTCACTCTTAGTTTCCCTTACCTCTCCCTTGATTCTTGGTCAGGATCACCTTAATAAAATCCCATTCCGAGCCCTTGTCAACTCTAGGTCTACTCATTGCTTTGTAGACTCTAAATTTGTGGATACTCACCACCTGAAGACATCCGCAACTCCTCTGGTTGCTCTCCACTTGTTTGATGGTTCATCTAACAGCACCATCTCTGAAATTGCCAACTTGCCCATAATTTTTTCCACTGGTGATTGTATGAATCTGGACTTCTATGTCACTCCACTTGATTCTTCCTGCTCTTTGGTCCTTGGATACAACTGGCTTGCCTGACACAATCTACTGATTGACTGGGTAAATGAGTCGATAAACTTCTGTCCATCTTTGCAGGAAAATCTTGCTCTTTCTTGCATCACAGCCAACATACCATTGGTATCTCTGTTCTTTTTGGACACCCCTCTGCAATCATCAGACTTCACAGTTTCCATACCTGTATCTAAGACCTCTGTGTCTAACTCCAGGCGACCTAACATTGCTATCATTGGTGCTGCAGCATTCTTGCATGTATCAAAACTTCCAGGCTCCCACAATTTCGAACTCTGTCTTTGTTCTTCAGATATTCAGGCCAACTCCACAAAACTTACAGAAACTCCTGATCTGTCCAACGTTCTCTCTGAGTATCATGAATTTGCCAATGTTTTCAGCAAAACTAAAGCTGAAGCTCTCCCTCCTCATCATCCCTATGACCTCAAAATCAATCTGGAAGAGGGTGCTCAACCTTCGGTTGGCCCTATATACTCTCTTTCAGCATCTGAACAAGAGGCTCTCAAAGAATTCATTGAGAAAAATCTCAACACGGGTTTTATCCGACCAACCTCATCTCTGCATGGTACACTAGTCTTATTTGTTAAGAAGAAAGATGGTTCACTGTGCCTCTATATTGACTTCCACAGTCTTAACCATATCTCCAAAAAAGATCGCTATCTACTCTTGCTCATCTCTGATCTGCTAGACTCACCTTGCAAAGCTTATGTCTACTTGAAGATAGATCTTTGCCATGCTTACCATTTGGTTTGCATTGCTGATGGTGATGAATGGAAGACTGTCTTTAGGATATGTTATGGATTATTTGAATAGTCTGTAATGCCCTTCAGTCTTACTAATGCTCCCACAGCTTTTCAGTGATTCATAAATGACATTTTCTCTGATCTTTTGGATGTCTGTGTCGTGATCTATCTGGATGATATACTCATCTACTTGAATAACATGTCTGAACATCACCAGCATGTGAAAGAAGTACTCAAGTGTCTTCACAAGGCTGGTCTTTATGCCAAAGCAGAGAAATATGAATTTCACTCTGAGTTAATAAAGTATCTGGGATACATCCTTTCTCCTTCTGGCCTCACCATGTCTAATGACAAAGTAAAGATTATTCAAGACTTGCTGGAATCCAAGAAAGTCAAGGATATTCAATCTTTCTTAGGTTTTGCAAACTTTTACCACCAGTTTATCTTCAACTACTTGGACATTGTCATTCTATTGACATGCCTTATCTGAAAGGACATTCTTTGGAAGTTCGACTCCTCCTGTCAAGATGCTTTCAACTCTCTCAAGAAAGCATTTATCTCCACACCTATCCTCACTTATTGGATTCCCAATGCTTAACTCATTATGGAAACTGATGCTTCAAACTATGCCCTCGCTGCAATCCTCTCAATTGTTAACAAAGATAATGAAGTTCATCCGGTTGCTTTTCACTCCTGCACTTTTACTGTGGTAGAGTTGAATTATGACACACATGACAAGGAATTGCTTGCTATCTTTAAAGCTTTCAAGATTTGGCAACACTACTTGGAAGGTCTGGCTTATCCTATCGATATTGTTACAGATCATAAGAACCTTGAGTATTTTTCTACTACCAAGGTATTGACTTGGAGACAAGTGCAATAGTCCAAGTATCTCTCCCAATTCAACCTTGTCATTAGGTTCTGTGTCAAGATTGTTGACGGTAGACTTCATTCATTTTTATTTTCTCTCTTTTATTTGATTTTTCTTTTTCTTTTATTTGCTATTTTCTATTTTTAGAACAACTCAAGTTAGGGTTTATCAGTCACGCTGTCACATCAGTCACAAAGTGATGGCGTAGTCACAAGACTGATCACAGGACTTAGGAGAATGGAGTAGAAAGTACTAGAATAAAGTAATGTCATACAGCATGAACC
This sequence comes from Leucocoprinus gongylophorus, assembly GCA_022457215.2. Taxonomy (NCBI): domain Eukaryota; kingdom Fungi; phylum Basidiomycota; class Agaricomycetes; order Agaricales; family Agaricaceae; genus Leucocoprinus; species Leucocoprinus gongylophorus. The sequence goes on from JAJOHK020000935.1 coordinate 2,356, forward strand.
ACACATGCTGGCCTCATGTAACACTCATGGTCATTTAGGGTAGGGTACACAGTCATTAGCACGGACCATGGGTACTAGTATATAAGATAGACTACTTTGTACTAGGAACTCTATCGAGTTCTCTTGTGTTACTCAATACAAGAGTTGTTCTATTATCCAACCCTAAGGATCTTAGTTCATAACATTCTGCCCTGGTCATCTTGGCACTAAACTGGATGCTCTCACTAGACTATGGGACGTCTATTCTAAAGGGGGGAATACTGGCTACACCACAGTCAACCCTCACAACCTCAAGCCCATCTTCACTCTGTGAACCATACCTGATATGGAGACAGAGTAGTAAGTACTCTGAATTATCCCAACTGGATCACCTTTTTAAGATTCTTAAATGATAACAATAAACTCCCACACATCATTTCATATATCAAAAAGTATCTCTCTAATATGTACTTTGCTTTAAAAAAGGATATTTTTAATTATAAAGATATCTGTTGTTTCTTGTTTCTTCTTTTTCAACAATAGTGACCCTTTCTTCATGATCAATGTTTATTCTGATGATCATCAATCTGCTTCAAAACATATCTGAGACAGACTTCAATATGATATCAAATCCCCATGGTTATTTAGCTTTATTTGTGCCCAAAGCTCTATCAGTGGTTTGGTACTTTATCTGTTTTTGTTGCCTAATTATTTCCTTCAAACTCTGCAAAATTACTTGGACTTTATGTAGAGTTTCTTCCTTTCCAATCTGAACTCCTATTTAGTGTTTCACTTCTGAAATACTCATTTAGAGATCTGTTTTAATTATCTCTTTTGTTACTTTATGTATCTAAGGCTGGTGATTACTTTATAATAGCTAGCCTGAATAACAATCTTCATTCAGCTTGTATCCCTACAACCAGTAGACTGATTTTCACAAACTAAGTTGCACTGGAAAGCCCCAAATAAGGGCTATTCACAAATATGTGGGATGTACAAAAGCAACAACAAACAACTGCTCTTTATATTACCCCTATTTTTTATATTTTCAAAAGAAGAACTCAAAATCTTGTTATATAATATTCCAGTTTCCACTCTTTCATTTGTAAATGATGGTCTCTTCATTACTAAGAAGAAAAGCTTTTAAAAATCAAATGCCAATCTATTTTGTAGTTATAGCATCATTTCTTCTCTTTTTGATCAATTTGTTTTTATAATCAAATACAGTAAATTGGAAGTTTTTCATTTCTCTAGGTCCACCAAGACTTTTGATCCACCTTCTTTAGACCTTAGTCCATTAGAAGATCCTACACTATGACCAAAGAAAAATTAGAGATATCTCAGGTTCATATTCAATAGGAAACTTTCATTTCAACAACATGTTTATTTCTATTCTAACAAAGTCTTGTTAATTATTAAGAGTATAAAGATGTTAGGCAACTCTACTAGGAAATTGTCACCATTACATAAACAACTTTCATACAGAACTTGCATTATACCTATTGCACTCTGTGGATTTCCTCTATAGTTTCTCAAAAGTGCATTTTCATTTCACCCTCTCAAATAATTAAGGAAAATGCAATGAAGAGTGGTGCTATAGATTACTGGGGCCTTTTGTACTTCACCTACATAGATAATTGAGGCAATTACTGGCCTCATTCCCATACACCTTTATCTCAACAAAATTAGTACAAGACATCAATTGAGAATGGTATCATTATCTAAAAATCATGCTCTTATACTCACTCTTAGATAATCAACATTCAAAGAAAGCAAAACCTCACTGTCTTTTATTGGGGAATTTGATGTATAAACAATATCTGAAACTCAAGAGTTCTGTTGTAGATTTAAATAATCATCTCAATAGACTTTTTTCTTCTTTTGACAATCTTTATAAAGAACCTTCTGGTTTCTGACTAGTAGATAATTTCTCTGATCACTTTTCTTTTCATTCAGTGACTTGAAAAAATAAAGAAATCAAGAATGCTTATATCTGCAATCTTGACAAAATATTCAAGGAATCTCTCTCAGATTCTAAAACAGTCATTGTTATATCTGGTGCTAGTGGTAACATTCTAGATAAAACAATCCATTATGCTGTCAATGTCACTTCTACAGAGATAAAATTGTTCACAATCAAATGAGGTATTAATCAAGCTGTCTAGGTCCAAAATACCACAAACATTATCATTATCACTGATGCCTGTTGTAGCAACCACTTATCACAATGACAAATAATCACACAAGCGAGTAAATCTCAAAAGTGGATATAATGTGGGTAGTTCACAGGAAAACTCAATAAGGAGTCTCTGCTAAATTAGAGTCCTATATATACAGAGTACAGATGGTCTATGCTACATCCTCATGTTATAGTACGAGAGTGAGGACAGACTTTGGACTAGGGTTAGGGTTAGGACCTTAGATAATTATTAGTCTACAATGGACATAGGGTTAGGAGATAGGCATGTGAACTGGAAGTCATGTGATAGGCTAGAGTAGTCTAGAGCGGTCTGGAAGGACTTAGGGTCTAGAAGGATCGGGAAGAGTCTAGAGTAGGAGTTAGGGTTAGGAGATGATATCAAGAGACAAGGGTTCCTCATAGTGTACACATGGTGTGCATATGTACAGCGGAGATTAAGAGTATGACGTCAGGGCACATGTGGGAAGCATGGTGGCCTTAAGGTAGATACATGGTGGATGAGTAATGGACATGAGGTAGAGGCATGGACTTTAGGGTTGGACATATAATGTTGTAGCACGGACCAGGACTGTTTTATATATATAGCAGGTAGATAGAGTAGGAGCTCCTTATTGAGTTCTTCTTGTGTCAACTCTATACAAGGTTTAGTCTCTTGACCAACTCTAAGGTTTTGAGTCTACAACACCTCATGTCTGCCTCATTTCTTACTTAAGGCCACCATGTTGTATACATATGCTCTGACATTATCTTTCAGATCCTTTTACTATGTTCTAGGCCTATAATGTCACATCATGTGTCATGTAATGTGACTGTGATGTCACGTACCTTCTTCATCATCCAAAAGAAAAGAAAAGAAAAGAAAAAGAAAATCAATATAAAATTAGAAAAATAAAAGAAAAGAAAAAGAAAAATTGTTAGTGTTCCAGCATTCCATAACAATGCCATCCACACTGCAAGATGGATTTTCAATTCATCCTCTCATCCTTATCAACTACAATCCATTACAATAGTACAAGACCTTAGAGCCTTCTTCAATAAAAGCTCTAATAATTCTATTACTTTCTGGAATTGCCTTAGCAGTGAAAAATGAAATCATTATTTGGCTGTTGACAAAGAGGCCAAACAATCCTATCATGATCCTTCCTTTCTGTGTAAATTGTCATGAGATTTTAGCAAGAAAGAAGAATGAAATTCATTATTCAAAATTGGCAAATGACTTTTCAAGTGTCAGACTACAAAGAGAACAACTTCCTCAATCTCTTCAATGATGATTATCTTCTTACTAGGCCCACTTATAAGAAAGGTAGTGTTTGGCTCAAACTTTTAGAACATTCTAATTCTTTGTATATAAGAGTGACAAGAGCTATAACTAATCATGCTCCAATAGGAGAATATCATTTAAGATTCTTCCACAGAGAACCTTTTGAATGCTCATATAGTTTATATCTAATCAAGACATCATATTCTCTATGAATATAGGAGATACAACAATTATTGGAATCCTAATAGAGTGTCACTAAAGAATTTTGTTGCATTCCTTGAATTTAATCTAGGAGCCTTTTTCTTCCATAAAAGAATCACTTGATAGTGAGTTCATTGTTATCTTCTTATTTAATGTTGCCTAATTTGTCTCCTTTTATTTCTATTTCTTTTCTTTTTATTTTATTTTATTTTATTTTATTTTAAAAAACAGTCTGATAGGCTACCAGATGATACTTGGACCATAAATATACAGTTTATGTGTCTGAAATATATAAGAACTCAGAAGTAGAGCAGCAAATCTTAGCTGTTTACACATAGTAGTGTTTGACTGAGCATATATTCTAAGCATATATTCTATTACAGTTGATTCAGGCAAAGAAGCTACTCTTCTCAAAATCATGCAACTTGTTTGCAATACTGGGTTCTCTTGGAATAATTAGTTTACAGATGCAATATTCCCAAAGACAGATAAGGAGTTCAACATACAGATGTATAGATATTCTTGCTAGAACCATATCATCTATTAATTTATGTTCTCTAGCCATGGAGTTAACATAGCAGAAGATATGTCCTCTAGATAAGAGTAGCTCTGATTGGGATATTGCTGATATATTGTATTGAGTGCTTAAATTTGAGACACTTGCCTAATAGTTCACAGGTGATCCAACTGATGTCTAGAATACTTTTGATTAGATTGATATGCTTTACAAGTTCTACAGATATATATCTGGTACATCTTATTGTAAACTCTTCTCATTTAAACTGATATAGTATCCTCAAGTCAGGAACTTTCTCTACCAATAAACATATTGCTAGACTTGACCCTTTATGAAGAACTGAACTTTGTGCTGTTATGTAAGTGTGGCAGCTGGCAGTCATACTTCAACTTTTAAAATTAATGAGGTGCTAAAGAACAGATATTTTCTTAAGCTATGATTTACCAGATTTTTGGAAGCAACTTATTGACCAATTATATTGAAAAACTTGGTAGCATATTGTTAAAGCTTGCTAGACATGATCTCATGATAATACTAGCATATAATGTCTTCCCTACTGCCTTTATACCTAACTGGAATTGTGGGTTTTTATGAATCATCAATCAGGCATTCTTTATATTGATATGCTGAGTATATCAATAATACAATGATGATCATACACTGCTTATTTATTGCTGGAAATTAAATCAGATTTGGGCTTGAATTATAAATCTACCCTCTTAGGTAAATAATAGACCTAACTCAAATGTGTTTGGGTTTGAGCTGCATGTCTTTCCTCCTAAACTGTTCATTTAGTATAATTTCAGAAATTACTCTTACTATACCATCAATTACTCTCAAGCATTTCCAATATTCTGAACAAAATCATTCATAATTGACCAGTCTGATCAAAACCTTGTACATGCTTTTCTCAGACTTGCAACATATTCTGGAGTTGTTGAATCAAATCAGGTCCAAGGTATAGCTTACATATTGGTCTGTAAGATTTTCCAAGCATTTAACTTATATACAATTCAAGTAATGGTAGAAACACTATATTTATTTGGCTTGATTTCTTGATTACACTGTGACCTTGACCAAGAATTTCCATTTCAAGATCCAAGTCTCTAGTTGGATATAAGAAATTACTCAGTACTATTTCTATAGATAGTTACTACACTTAGTCTATTATCTGAAACTTCATTGCAAGCTATCTGCAAGCTGTCAAGGTATGTATCTAATAAAGCACATTCATTGATAAGAATTGTAACAACTAGCTTCTTGCCAGAACAAATAAGATTACAGTAAATTTGGATATACTAGTTCAAATTTAACAAACTAACCACAATTAGTCTAAGGTACCTGCAATATTGCAAATCACTCTGCTTAGTAAGTACATAGTCCTGATCAGGTAGTTGATAGAAAAATTGATGTAGTTGTGCTTGTCTTAAACAATACTAGTCATCTTTCTTTATTGCTTGCTTTTAGCTTCTCATAAGTATATATCACAGGTAAGTGGTTGTTAGTTATCCACACTACACCAAGCTGTTGTGCACTCTATTTCTTCCAACAGGTTATAGGCTCCCATTGCCTTCATCCTTAGACTACTTTCTATCAGTGAAAAGGACTTGACCAATCCTACTAGCAAGCTAACACCTTGTCACTCCTAGGCCTGTTATAGATCAAGCTAATTCTAGATCACTTTATGCCTACAGGATCCCCTTGCATTTTACATATGCTGATAGCTCATCACTGGTTAAATTGAACATCTGTACTCTAGCTAGCTGTATTTGCTCTCCAACCTATGCTGATTATCTTTATTAATAATAATAGTCAACTTTGTCACTACTCTTCCCAAAATTACTAGCCCTGGTGACTATCCTTTTTGGAAAATTTGTGTTAAATCAACTCTTGCTCTTATTATCTATGCTAGAGCTATTTTTACTACTAATAACATGCTGAATGCTTTAGTACTCCCTCAGACCACTAATATAGATTATAGGAATATCTAGTTTAGCTTCAATTTTTACTAATTACTAGAGAACAATTACCTTTCAAATCTCTGATGATCAGAACCTTGCTCCTCAAATTGCTGAGCCCAATTCCCTTTATATGAGACTTTGTGGGAATAACTATGATGTCTCCTCTACTTTAAAAACAATGACTCTTCTATCTGCAATCTCTCACTTGTAGGACTCTATTTCTGTCTCTATCCTCTCCTTTTATATATCTATCTCTAATCTTACCTAGAATGTTGTATATTCTGCTATCTAGGCAGAATTCTCTAGGCAGACTAATACTACTAATACTACTTGCCATTTTAGCATTCTACATGGGGATAAACTCCCTCAGTAAAGAAAGAACTTCTGGCAGCAACAATATGTTATAGAACACTTTGGACACTAACATTTTTTCCTTTTATCTATTTTTCTTGATTTTATATTTCTTTTCTTTTGAATTTCTTTTTCTTTTTCTTTTTATTGACGATGAAGAGGCACATGACATTGCAGTCACATGACATATCACATAATGTGACATCATAGGCCTATAACATAGTAGAAGGATCTGGAAGATGATGTCAAGGCACATGGTCTACACATGATGGCCTTGAGTAAAACATGAGGTAGATATGAAGTAGTAATATGGACTAATCTGTAACAGTATAAATAAGACTCTAATTTAGCAGAGGCTCCTTGTTGAGTTCTCTTGTGCTTTTCCCCACTTGATTGCTTAACTAAGGGCTTTACTGCTTATGTTATCATTGGACTTTGTGTCTAGTGGTTGCCACAATACAATAGTTGCAAAGTAAGAGCTCTTTTGAGCAGCAAAAGAGGAAAAAAAAATAACTAAGGCAAAAAGAATGACAATGCTTACCAAGCAGATAAAATAATGAACCAGAATGATAATAGCAGTGATGTCTACTAGGCAGATAGTATTATTGTCTTTGTAAGCATGGCTATTATATTAATCTACTCTTTCCTTCCTAAATCTTTAGTCATAGTTCTTTAACTTGCTAATTGTCTTTCTATAGCATATATTTCTCAAAGTGATCTTATTTGAAAACCTCAAGTACAAGTAAAAATACGAGCACTGAGATTCTATAAAAAGCACTTGGAGAAGAAGTTCTCTAATCCATTTACTAAGGCATCAATCTCTAAAATCATAGAACTGCCTACTGAAAATCTTCCTTCTATAGAGATTAATTTACTTACAACAACTATTTCCAAAAGGTAGGCAGATGATAATTATACAGTTTTCCTAGGGAGTAATGATGGGCATGAATCAGATAGTTGAACTTGTAATAACCAACTATATATGCCTTTCCTCTTCCAAGTTGATAATTCACTGAATTCCTTGACTCAGTCCATCCAATTCTGTACTAATGTAGAAATTGTAATGGAGAACTTTATAAGATCAAGTAGAGTTAATTATACATGTATGGCTTTAAGCCAAAATAGATTTGTTCTGCCTAGCTTGCCTATTACTGTTATAAACTCAAAACTTTAGAGTAAGTCAAGAGAAAGAATCTCATATTAAGGTTAACACAAGGAAACTCAATAGAAAATTCTACACAAGACTGTCTACCTTATATACTACTAGCTCATAGTCTATACTCTATTACTTTAGCTTATCCTAAATAACCATGTGTTTGCCTTAAAGTCAATATATAGTTAATTATATTATATGATATCATTGTTTCAGAATTTTCTGTTATATTCCATCATGACCATGTGACTTGTAACTGTGACTTGTGACTAGCATGACACATTATGTAACAGGTTTGTAACAGTAGTAATTATAATATTACATTAAGTTCTAACTCTAAGTTCAGAAATAGAAAATAAATAAATCCAAAATGAAATTAACATAAAAAGAATATTAAAAGAAACTTGAGTCTAAACTTTACAAGTCTGACAATTGCTGTAAATCTCTCTAAATATGAAAAAGTACTATTGTAACGACCTTAAGCTTGAGCTCAGGTTGTACTTAGACAAAGACTTGAAGAAGTATAAGGGATTGATTAGAAGTGGTAAAGCGTAAGGATACAGGAATGTATCTACACTACTTATACAAGTCCATTGTCCAACCATGAGGTATACATGAGGAGTATAACATGAGGAAACTACAAGGATAAGGCGAGGTAGCAACACTTACTGCATGAGGCACTGACTGAGACTACATGTGGTGCAGCCGATCATGTCATCATACCCTTTACCCATGTCCATGTTGTTTCCTAGAGGCATCGATCATAACAACTATGTTTTTTGTACAAGGGTAAAAAAGTATCTTATAATAGCTTTTATAAAGATGAATAGTTCTTAGACTCAGGTGCCTCTACTTACTTTACTCTATGTGAGTCTGACTTTGTTAATATGACTCTGGGTAATTATGGCTGAGTTGAGACTGCAAACTCAAAAGCACCACTATTTATGGTTGCTTCTAGCACTATTCTGATTGAACATGAAATCTTTGATCCTAAGAAAGGGACTACTAAGATTGCTGTGTCAAAACTATAGCCAGTATATTATATTCCTAGTATGCAGATATGTCTCCTCTCTACTAGGCAGATTCTTCAGTCTGGATTGAAAGTAGAAGATAATAAAAGTAGTTTTACTTTTTGTAATAAGTCTTGTAATACTATTTTGTTGGCTACTCCCAACCTCTGGAGCAATATCCAGATTGTAAGAACTTACATTCTTAAGTATAATGTTTCCAACTCTGTAAGTCTTATAACAAGACATCTAAACTTTGAGACTTTGCATTATTGCTTTGGATATGCTTCTGATAAGGTTATATATCATGTTCTTGACAGTGTTGAAGATACAAAGAATATCTGTTTCCCAACACAGAAATGTGTCTACTATGATTATACTCTTAGAAAGATATATCAATGTAGTTTCCCTGAAAACCCTACTCACTCCAGTGAGTCTCTAGGATTGATTTACTTAGATTTCCTTAAACTCTCCACCTTGTCTTATTCAAAATACAAGTGGATAATTACATTTCTTGATAACTATTTTTCTTTTTGCAATATTGCTTTTCTATGCAAAAAGTCTAAGGCTACAGATGCAATTAAGTCTATTTTCCAGATGTGGTCAAACACTACTTCCCATCTTGTAAAGAGACTGTATACTGATAATGGGAGAGAATATATAACATTAGAATTACAATCCTTTCTAAGAGAGCAAGAGATTATCTATGAGACTAGTACTCTATATGTATACTAACAAAATAGTCATGTGGAACAATTGAACTGTACTTTGCTTGAAAAGACTTAATCAATATGACTTGAAGTATGTCTACCAGATTTCTGGTGGGAGTTTGCAATAGCAGCTATAGCTCATATATACAATCATATACCTATTAGATGTCTCAAGTGGAAAATACCTCAGGAAATCTTCTTGAGAAACAAGCCCAAAACATTACACTTCTATGTCTTTGGCTGTGGAACATATGTATTCCTCCCTACTGAAATTTGTGCCAACAAACTTGCACTACACTTCAAATCGATGATATTCATTGAGTATAAGAACAATGGATATTACTTCATATGGCATACATAAGGAAATACCATTTTCTACTCCACACATGCCATCTTTGATGAGGGACTTTTTCCTAAATGCACTAACTCCCATGTAAAAGAATACAAATTATATAATGAGTTATTGGATAAAACAAGTCCAGAAATAGAGTTGTTAACATCTAACTCCTCTGAAAAAAATGAACCTGCTCCAGTACCTATTCGATGTTGACTCTGATATTGGGATACAACCATCCAATCCTCAATAACCTTTGCAACCTAGTCTCCAGACACTACAAGAAGATCCTGAATTGAGGAGATCTAAGCATCAAACTTAAATACCTCTCAGAGAAGATAACATTTATGAAGAATGAGAATATCCTACTAATATTCTGAGAAACCCTTTATGGCCCATAATAGGCATGAAAATGCTCATTAGGGATTGTGAAGGATTCATCAGAATATAAGATGTTTCTCTGATAATGAAAGAAGTAGAATAGACACTCCACCTCTTATAAGTGAATCAGCTGAGCTAGCTATCACTAGTTACTTGGTACATCTTGCAAGAGAAGGGAGAGTAGAGCAAATTTGATTTCTCTTAGCACAATGTACAACAAAGTCTTTCCTAATTCCCAAAAATCTTTGAGATATCACTAGATTACCAGCTGAAATTCAAAAGAAGTGGTCTGAGTCTTGTCTTGAGAAGCTGAAATCACTTAAGGATAGAAATGTTTATAAAGTTGTGAACTTTTCTAAGAGAAGAAAAGCAATCAAAAATTGCTGGGTATTCAACATTAAGCCTGATAGTCATTATAGATCTCAACTTGTTGCAAAAGGATTTTCTCAGGTTGAGGGAATTAACTTTGATGAATTATTTTCTCCAGTTGTCTACTATAAAACAACATGCCTATTCCTAGCTATTGCTACCCTTGAAGATTGGAATATCTATAGTGTTGATGTAAAAACTACCTATCTTTATGGTAATCTCAATAAAAAAATCTATATAGAGCAGCCTGAAGGTTTTAGGCTACTTGGCAAAGAAAAAAAAATCTGACAACTCCACAAAGCCTTAAGCAAGCTGGCTTATCTTGGGAGTGGAATATAACTAAGTCAATGTTGATCCTAGGATTTAAGTGATGCAAATCTGATGCTAATGTGTATTATTTCATTGATGAAAAGACTAGATGGTTATAGCAATTGTCTATGTTGATAATATTTGCTTTATGGATTCAAAAGATTACCTACTCCTCTTAGAGTTGAAGCAAAAATTTATGACAAAATGGGGACACCATAACCCTGAAGAAACTAAAGAGTTTCTTGGGATGTACATAAATCATAACTGATCAAAAGATCTTTGTAGACTAGTCTGAATACTTGAACAAAGTCCTAACATAATTCAATGTAACAACCAACCCAACAAGTACTCTACTCCCATTGGGCTACATATTTAAACCCAACAATAAACAGTGTGATCCCAATTTTTGTCAAAAGGACCAGCAAATGGTTGGATTCCTAATGTATCTATCTGATGATTGGCTCACATTCTAACATAGGATTTGCTGTAGTCAAACTTGCTCAACAGATGGCAAATCTTTCAAATGAGCATTATCAAGTAGGATTGCACCTCTATAGGTACTTGCTCAATACTCACAAGTATCAGATAGTCTATGAGGGACTCAGCAATGAGTCTATTGTAGCTCACTCTGACTTAGATTGGGCATAAGATCCAGAATCATGTAAATCTGTGACTGGCTCCTTTACTCTAATGGCTTGAGGAGTAACATCCTGGATGAACCACCAGCAAAAGACAGTAGCTCCATCTTCAACTGAGGTTGAATACATGGCCCTCTCTGATTGTGGCCATCAGCTTGCCTGGGTGAAAAGCCTTCTCAATGAGGTCAGTTTTAATGTCCTAAATCCCCATATTTATGGTGATAATCTTGGCTCACTTTTCTGGGAATCTAACCCTATACAAGAAAATCATTCCAAACACATTGATATTTGCTATCACTACATAAGAGATCTAATTGAGGATGAACAAGTTAAATCATATCACATTGATGGGAAAGAGAACCCTGCTGATATTTTGACTAAAAACCTTGGCCAAGTTCTGTTTAGTTGTTTCTGCCCATCTCTTGGCTTGGAGATACTATGAGCTCACCTGCTTGTGCTTCTATCACTTAACAATTGAAGCCTTAAGCAAGGGGGAGTGTTGTGAAGCACTCCGCTTAGTAAGCACATAGTCCTAATCAGGTAGTCGATAGGAAAATTGAGGTAGTCGCCCTTGAACAATACTAGTTGTCTCTCTTTGTTGCTCTCTTTCAGCTCCCCATAAGAAGTATACACCACAGGTAAGTGGTTGCCAGTTGTCCACACTGCACCAAGCTGCTGTGCACTCTGTTCCTTCCAACATGCAAAATCACGATGACCTGATCAAACAGACAAAACAGAATCCCAGTTTTTTCTGGAGTGCCCAGGCTCTTGGAGACATAAAGCGACTTTTCCCTAATACCCCTACACAGTACCTAACAGCTGTATGTATACCAACACTTTTTGTACTTGATGCTTCTCACATATATATATGGGAGACTGATAATCACACTCAAGATAACACCCTTCTTCCTACTGATACCTGATAGCTTGCAATTGATCCATCGACTCTGATGGTTCAAGACTCGACTGAAGCCCTCCTCACAGCAAATGAGGGCAAATTACCATTTCAAGTCTGGGAAATGGAGAGTCATCCTATCACAATGACAGCCAGAGCATGTGAGGTGGAATGTGAATTGAATAAGAATATGGTAGCGCCACCACCTCAGAGTCCTGTTGCGTGTGTCGAGAATGGGACTGTGGATCAAGTGAGGCTTGTTCCATTCGCTGCAGCCAAGTTGAGGTTGTGGGAGATCCCAGTTATGGAGATATGAAATGAAGTTTTACTTTGTTGATGTGATACATGTATATGAAGGAAGAAAAGGAGAAATTGAGATATTTTATCAAGTTGTTTATACATTTCGACACTCTTGATATTGAACTGGTTGGCAGACGTCAGAGGATCACTTGCTTGTGACATTTTAAGTGGACTAGGTTGAGATTTTCGAAGCGATATATGATAGGATGATCACAATAAGCTTGCTATTGGAAATTAAATTATTGTTCCTGAAGTATGAGTTAATAGAATGAAAAATTAGCTCAGGAGACAAAATAATTTTGTATTCAAGTTCTTATGAAGGTCCATGAGGGTCTAGAGACTAGGAATAAATATGACCTATCCTAATCATAAAATATCTTCAAACATAGTGTTTGCATAAATAGAAACATCCTACATAAGAGGAAAGTGTTGTGGTATCAATATAGAACAGTCTCGCACACCTCGCGCAGCAGCAGCAAGAAACACAATTGATGACAGAGGACAATACTCACAAAAATGCATGGGGTCGCCTTTCTAAGGAAAAAATCCAACAGTGCTTTGAGAAAGGACGGATGCACTCGTTACTCTCACGTATCTGGGCGCAGATGATATTCCCACCTGGTTCGACAGTCAGCCACTTCAGTGATTGCTTGTGTCACGACTTTATTCTTCTTGTTCTTGTCAATAAACATCCTGTTGCTTCCTATTCACTCTATCCAAAAGTTATATCAATGGCAGAACCAAATCAATCTACCATGAAACGTGTCATCCGAGTTGTCGGTGAGTGCTACTCCATGCATAGGCTTGATCCATCAGTAGGCTCAAGTGATCGCATTTACTTCCAGAATTTATCGGAGAGCTCGAACATCAAGTTTCACAATCGTTCATTGTCAAATACTCTGACAAGGCAGATAGTTCTGGTCCTCTTCAAGATGCGGAAGGGAAAATAGAGAAAAAAATCAAGGGCGAACAGCATTTAAAGTTAACAAACAAATGGTGAGTTGAGCTTCCTGTGTGTAGGCAGTGCTAATATATCATGCGGTGTAGTATTCTCAAGGAAGGAAGTGACCTGAATATTGAAATACCCAAAAAACATTCTTGGCAACGGAATATCAGTTTCCGACGCACTCCGAAGGATGATTCCCTGTGTCGAGCTAGCATCAGATTTGATGATTTATGGAAACACCTGGTTTCCGAAGCACAGAAGGAGACAAAATGTAAGCTGATCTTTTCCTCCATTACCCTAGATTTACTCAGGGTGCTCCAGCCAACTTCAAGGTAGAGTTTGATAATCCGATCCAAGAATTATGTCTCTGGGTTGTCGCCGAGGTATACTATCTTGACTGTTGGTATATTCCCAGTTGAAGTCAAGTCGTAGGCCCATGAATGCAACTTGAGTGCACTTGGTGCACAAATCAAAGCCACAATGGAGAGCTTGAACAGCTTCCGACCCACTTTGGATCATCTTGGCTCTGCAAGAGATGCTGTTGAAATGATTAAGGAGTTAGGAAAGCCCTTAAGCGGGGTAAAACATTGTTGACTAACACGTGTGCCCGTTATCTGACTCGAAGAAGTTGAATTCTATAGCATCAATAGTGTTCAATTGCATTAATTTCATCTACAAAGTGGGCCACTTTCTCTTCTTTTGACATTGATAGTTTGACTAATTGATTATCCAGCATTTCGAGGCTCAAGAAGAATCTCACGAAGCAATGAAAACCCTTGCAGATAGCATGAGTACCCTAGCTGGCCAACTCAACCGGCTTGAGCGAATTCCAAAGTCTAACCAACTGGGCGTCACTATCAACGAATTTCCTGGAATGATGGAAGAAGTGGCGGATTTTATTTGGAAGTGGCTTGAAAATTGGACACGTACGCATTAATTCATCTGAGATGGATCATTGACTGAATCTGTGGTCCCAGTCAAGCACATTCTCGTTGTCGCTCAAAAGGATAAAGCGATTGAATTACGGGACAAACTAGACGATTTCGTGAAAAGATTTGACCGAGATCTCCTTATAGAGATCCGGGTATAGCAAGGTCTGGCCTCCGTGTGTATATTCATTGTCCAAGTTGTCTGATTCGTGGTACCAGGCGCCATGGAAAATGACATCAAGTTCATACACGCCAGCGTTGCAAATATTCAAGGTAGGTTGTCTGTGACTCTTAGTTAACATTCGTTTGTTGAGAATTTGATATCAGAAAATGAAAATGAAGTCGCCGAGACAAAGGAGTTGGACAATTTGGTGAGCACCCTTGGGGGGAAGAAACTCGAACTGCATGAACCATGTATGAAAGACACCCGTAATGACATCCTACAAGCGATTGAATCCGAGGTCAAAAGCGTCGACGGCCACAATACGATTTGGATAAGGGGATCTCCTGGTGTTGGGAAATCTGCCTTGGCAGCTAGTATTTTGATTCGACTACAGGACCAGAATAGACATGTGATCTCATTCCGATTCGACCGCACACAATCTACCACGACCACTACAGGTGCCCTCTGGCGTGTCGTCGCTTGTGATCTTGCCCGCCTATACCCTTCCTTTCGTCAATACTTGGTCAAACATGATAAATGGCGCAGTTCACCTGGTATCAATCATCTTTTTGAAGACCTCATTGTGGAGCCAATATCCAGCCTGGGTGATGTTCCGTATGAGGAACTTCCGGTGATTGTGATAGATGCATTGGACGAGTGTGGTGGCCTC
>JAJOHK020000936.1:0-17624 GCA_022457215.2 Leucocoprinus gongylophorus
AGCTGTCATCTGTTATAGCAGCTGTCAGGCTAATTTTAGAAGGTAATTAATTATGTCACTACTTTGATATGCCTGTATCTCTACCAATACTTATCACTTTGAGACACATCATATATCGTTGGAAACGTATTGATGAGCACTTCCCAACGCAAGTTTAATCGTGCGAATCCGTTCAGCCATTCATGAGATATTAGCAGACAAAGCTTTTATAGCTACTAATGGCCTGATATCTCAGTGATTTGTTGTTGCTTTTGTACATCCTGCATATATATGAATAGTACTCATTTAGGGCTTTCTAGTACAACTTAGTTTGTAAAAATCAGTCTACTGGTTGTGGAGATACAAGCTAAATGAAGTTTGTGACAAGCAACAAGAAATGCAGTGGAGACACAAGGAGGAGCAGTGGCTTCTGGTCTAACTGGAAGAAGCAGTGAAGTCATATTGGGCTAAGTGTGTAGCTCAAAAGACAAGAAAGAAAGCTGAGGCAAAAGCAAGGGAGAAAGTTAAGAGGAGGAGAGTTACAAAAGAGAAGAAGAAGAAGAAAAGAATATTAGAGTACCTTCAATAACTCCAGGACAAGGTGCTAGTGGAGAATACTGCCTTATTGGAAGATACTGAGAGATTTCAGATCATGGGACCTAAGCATAAGAAGGCATCTCCAGAAAATGATGTAAACTGCCAGCCTTCCAAAAAGACTAAAGAAAAACAACCAGCAAGGTACCAAGGAGACATTAGGGTCAAGCTGAGGAGTGCTAACCTCTGTGAAAGATGTGTATACACTAGGCAGGACTACCTGGTACACAATTCAAGGTAAGTAAAGAATTTTTTCTTTGTTTTATTTTTACTAATAGCTTTCCCTTAGCTAGTTTCTAGCATGCACTGGGTGCATTACTATCAAGCAGTAGTATGTACCCTATACCAACACCAATACTCCAGCCATAATCCCCACTTATGGCAGAGTTCTAAGTACTATTGAAAAAGCACTCTGAAAGCTCGTAGAGAAGTACAAAGGAGTTGGACAGTTTCTTTGGGACTTGGTAGGGGGCCAGAAGAGAAACATGGCCTAGTTAGAGAGGATCAGGACTGCGATAGAACAGAAATGAGGCTTGAAAGGCAAGAACAAGAAGAAGGAGAGTGGAGATGATGAGGAGGGGTCTAAGGATAGCTCCAGAGAAAGTCAGAAGAAGAGGTCCTTGTTATCTACCTCCTGTTAGAATAGTTGTTTTGTTTTTTCTTTACTTTTAATTTTTTATTTTGTTTTGTGATCTAAATGTGTGAGTAAGAAAATCAAGAAATAAAATAAAAATAAGTCTGAAAGTTTTGAAAAGAAACCCCAAAAAGTATACAGAAGCTGGGGGTAATAAGAATAAGTAGATAGAATATACTAAGGAATTAATAAAGGAAATTCCTATTAGAAAATACATGGAGGCAGGAGACAAGTGCAATAGTGTAATCAGAACAAAGAGAGTAGACAGAGCTTGTTAGAATATACAATGTGGAAATTAGATACCAAGTTGGAGGCATAAGTAAGTTCTGATGTAGGGATCTACTCTGATTCATCTCTAGTATTTTTATACCCTAGCTAGATTACCTTATACAAGAGTTTACATACTTGTTGGCAATCAATTTTAGAATCTACTATCTGAGAAATTTTATATTCAGGTTTCCTGTCAATTATAACTAGAGCAGAGGCTAGTTATATTCTCTTGGAGAAAGAGTTGGACATAGCAGTTTCAAGTATGGACATATGAAAAACTGGGTAAACAGAGTGCATGGACTCTGAAAGGTGGAGAGTGAATGATAGAGTATCAGGCTGGACAATAATTTCATAGGGTCCGAGATATTCTTCAGAGAGTTTCTTTGAAGGCCAAGTGGTTTGAAAGAACTAAGCCTTGACAAAGACTTTGTCACCTACTTTGATATCAGAAGTAGGGGAACATTGTATATCAGTAGATTTCTGATAATGCTGTTGGGCCAGAGAGATTTTAGCTTTGAGAGTACTTTATAACTTATTAAGATCTACAGTGAAGTCACGGGCTCAGGAGGAAGCAATCTCACATTCAGGATGAACAGTAATGTTTGGATGATATTCCTTATTAGCAAAAAATGGAAAAACACTGGTAGTAGCACTCAGAGCATTATTGTAGGCAAACTCTGTGAGAGGTAGGAGTTTAGACCAGTTGTCTTGTTGGTAGTTACAATATATATGGAGGTATTGCTCAAGAGTCTGATTTGTGTATTCAGTTTGTTCATCACCTTCAGAGTGGTAGTCTAAAGTGAAGTGAAGCCACATGTCAAGAGCAGTACCTAAAGAACAGAAGAAGTTTGATACAAACTCTGAGTCTCTGTCAGAGGTGACATGAGAAGAAATACCATATTTGGAGAATACATGAAGAACAAACAGACATGCTAAGTCCATGGATATGATGGTATTATGGGCAGAGATAAAGATTATCTGCTTGATGAGCTAGTTAACTATGACCAAGATAGTATCAAACCCAGAGAATGATGGAAGTTTCTTGATGAAGTCCATAGAAATGAAATTCCATGGTTGTTTGGGGATAGGAAGTTGTTTGAGAGATCTGTAAGACTTGTGATGTTGTGGCTTGGATTGTATACAAGTAACACAGGACTTGCAGAATTGTTGTACATCAGCATGAAGGCTGGGCCAGGAATATTTATGGTGAACTAATTCTAGTGTTTTGTTTCGATCATAATATCCAGCAAGGATGTGGTCATGATTATACTGGAGAATGCATGTGTGGAGATTACCAGTAGATAGTACATAAATTCTGTTGTCAAGGAGAAGACCAATCAGGTCCATAGACCACCAGCCATCTGTAGAGATGTGTTTTGTTGCAATTAGGTCATTAGAGAGAGCCAAAAGAATGTTTTGATGTAGGATACCCAGATCCACAACTGTAGTTGCATAGAGAAAAGGGAAAAGGATGACAGTAGTTCATATGGAGGCCACAAGTTGTTCTTGAGTGAAGATGGGTTTGAAGTTGTGAGGGTTGACTGTGGTGTAGCCAGTATTCTGTTATGATATAGTAAAGGGGGAAGCAGTAATATTCTTTATACATTCTTTAGGATTTTATATTGAATTTTACTTTGGATTTACTTTTCTTTTATTAATGATAATGATGAAGAGACATGTGACACTGTGGTTACATGACATATCACATGATGTGATATCATAAAGGCTTAGAATGGACTGGAGCAGTCTAGATGGATGACATTAAGGAATATGTTAACTACACGGCTATCTTATGGTGTACATATGGTATACTCATGGATGATACATGGACTTTAGGATAGGATGTATAGCAGAAGCATAGTTGTAGCACAGACCACATGTAATAGTATAAATAGGATAGCAATACAGTGAGGACTCCTTGTTGAGTTTTCTTGTGATTCTCACTTAATATTCTACTGAGAGATTTACTGTCTTGTATAATAATTGGTCTTTATAACTAGTGGTTGCCACAATAGTAGAACTTGACTACCTCTAGGGACTCTGCATCATTCAGACTCCTATTTTTCTTTACTCTTTTATCATTCTCAACTGTGAGCAGCACACTTAATGTCAAGAAGATCTATAGCTGGGCCTTCCTAAGCTTAAGGGATACACTAGCTAGGTAGAGGAAGCTTAGCCAGTTGATTGCACAGTAGCCTATGTACATTGGTTGTATCACCTTTTGTGGACATGGTAGATAGATTTTGAGTAGAAGGCTTGTACTACAGGATCTCTTTGTGACCTGTCCATATAGAGCAGTAGCGTTGTCTAGTAAGGAAACATCTAGTTTAGAGATTTCCTTCTTAGAGATATTAGCCAGAAATCTGATTAGGGCAGTAGTTAGTAAGGCAGTAGACAGATAGCCAGTAGACAGTGTAAGGCTAGATAGGAAGAATACCAGCTAGCACTTATAGAGAAATATTTTGGAGAAAGACAATACCACTGTCAAACGACAAAACAGTGAGAGAAGAGATTAGATTACCATTGTCAGATGCCAAGGCAATGAGAGAAAGATTAGGATACTGCTGGTAACAAAGGGCAGTGAGAGAATAGATTTGAAGAGATTAGAATACTGATGGTAACAAGTAACAGCAAGAGAATAGATTGAGTTTTGATCAAAGAAGAAAGATTAGATTTTGAAGAAGAAATTAGAAATAAGATGACAACAATGAATATGATAGATTGGAGCAAGATAGATATGGAGGAGATGATTAGGGAATATAGTGAAGAAGAGGAAGTTAGATTGATGAAAAATATTGTAATGATGTTAAAACTACAAAAACAAGTACTGGAGCTGCAAGTGGCAGAAAAGAAAAAGAAAAGGAGATAGGAAGATAGGGAAGAAAGAAGAAGAGAGTATGAAGAGAGAAAGGAGAAGGAAGAATAAAGAAGACAAAAGAAAAAGGAAGAAGAAACAAAAAGAAAAAGAGTAGACAAAGAATGGAGAAGAGCAGAGAAAGAGTGGAGATAGCAAGAGATATGGGAAAAGAAAAGAGAAGAGAATAGACAGAGAGCAATGGAAGAAAGAAAGTGTTTTGCTTGTAGAGGATTCGAGCACATGGCCTATAGTTGTAGAAATGTAGAAGAAAAGGGAGTAGTATAGGTGCCCTCAAATAAATTTGAAGTGTTGAGAAGTAGAGTGATGCAAAAAGAAGAAGAAGGAGAAAGAGAAGTAGAGAAAGATAAAAAAGAAATTTTAAGAGAAGAAAGAGCAAAGAGGGGGATAGAGGTGAGACAGACTAAAGTAGAAAGGGAGGAGAATAAAGAGAAGTATTTGAGAGAAGTGATGGTGAAGATTGGATTAAAGTAGGAAGAAGAAGAAGAGGGAATTGTGGTAGATGGTTTGTTAGACAGTAGAGCAATAGGGTTAGTGATGAGTGAAGAGTTTGCAAGGAAGCACAGATTCAGGAGAACAAAGTTGAAGAGGCTGATATATGTGAGAAACATGGATGGAATGCTGAATTATGCAGGACTAATTGTGGGTACAGTAGAGGTAGAAATATTTTTCAAGAAACATAAGGAGAGAACATCAATAGATGTGATGAGAGGGCAAAAATGGGGAGTTATATTGGGTATGCCATGGCTAGTACACCACAATACAGAAATAGATTGAAGAATGAGAGAAGTATAAATGACAAGATGTCTAGAGGAATATGGGAAGAAATGGAGAATAGGAAAACAGACAAAGCCAGGATGGAAAAAACAAGAGGTACAAGGAAAGAGAGAAGAGAAGTGAAAAAAAAGAAAGAGAAGAGAGAAGAGTTTAGAGCACTGATGATGGAAGAAGAGATAGTGATAGCAAGAATAGTGGAGGGAAAAGAAAGAGAAGAAGAAGAAGAAGAGTTGATAGAGTTGAGAGCAGTAGAGGAAATGGTTTCAAGACAGTTCCATAAATATTTGAAGGTGTTTAAGAAGAAAGAATCAGAAATGATGCTGATGAGGAAGGCCTGGGATCATGCTATAGATATTAGAGAAGGATTTGTGCCAAAAAAAGGGAAGATATATCCATTGTCAAGAGTAGAAAGAGAGGAATTCTAGGAGTTTGTAAAGGATTAGTTGAGGAAGGGGTATATTAGGCTATTGAAGTTACTACAAACATCACCAGTATTCTTTGTGCCAAAAAAGAATGGAAAGAAGAGGATGGTACAAGACTATAGATATTTGAACAGTTGGATGATCAAGAATAATTATCCATTGCCACTGATTTTGGATCTGATAGATAATATTGGGAAGAAGAGGGTGTTCACAAAGATGGACTTGAAATGGGGTTATAACAATGTAAGAATAAAAGAGGGAGATGAGTAGAAAGCAGCATTCTTAACACCAGAAGGGTCATTTGAACCTACAGTAATGTTCTTTGGGTTGACTAATTCACCAGCAACATTCCAAGCCATGATGAATGATTTGCTTAGAGATTTAGTAGTGGAGGAAAAGATAGCGGTATTTATTGATGATGTAATGATAGCAACAGAGACAGAGGAAGAACATGATGAAATAGTAGAAGAAGTACTGAGGAGGCTAGAAGAAAATGATTTGTTTGTAAAGCCAGAGAAATGTGTGTGGAAGATTAGAGAAGTGGGATTTTTAGGAGTAGTGATTGAAGAAGACAGAGTGAGAATAGAGAAGGAAAAGGTTCAGAAAGTAATAGAGTGGCCAGTACCAAAGAGTGTGAAGGATGTGTAGAAGTTTTTAGGGTTGGTAAACTATTACAGATGGTTTGTCAAAGATTTTGCAAGGATAGTGAGGCCATTTCATAAGATGACAAGAAAAGAAATAAGATGGAGTTGGGGGAAAAACAGCAGAAAGCGTTTGAGAAACTGAAGGAGAGATTTACAATAGATCCAGTCTTAGTAACACCAGATCTAGATAGAGAAATGAGAGTAGAGGCAGATGTATCAGATTTTGCAACAGGCGGAGTATTATCGATGAAGTGTGAAGATGAGAGATAGAAGCTAGTAGCTTATATTTCTAAATTGTTGAACAAGGCCAAAAGAAACTATGAAATTCATGATAAGAAGATGTTAGTGATAATTTGGTGCTTAAAAGCATAGAGGTATTTCTTAGAAGAAGCTAAGGATCAGTTTGAAATATAGATAGATCATAAAAACTTGGAGTATTTCATGAAAGCTCAAAAGTTGAATTGAAGACAGGTGAGATGGTCATTATATTTGTCAAGATTTGATTTTGCTTTGAAGTACATAGCTGGCAAGAGTATGGGGAGAGCAGATAGTTTGAGTAGAAGAGTAGATTGGGCAGAAGGAGTAGAGAAAGATAATGAAAATCAAGTAATGTTGAAGAAAGAGTGGTTAGAAATTAGAGGATTGGAGCAGTTAGTGGAAGGACCAGAGGAGGAGATACTAAAGAAAATTAAAGAAGCTAGAGAAAAAGATGAAGAAGTAATAAAAGTGGTAGAAGAAATGAAAAAAGTGAGAGTAAGGATATTGAGAAATGATGAGTGGCAGATAGAGGAAGGATTAGTGTTGAAGGAAGGAAAGGTATATGTTCTAAAGGATGAAAAGTTGAGATTAGAGATTATTTGGCTTCATCATGATATGCCAATAGCAGGACATAGAAGACAGTAGAAGATAGTGGAACTGGTTACTAGGAATTATTGGTAGCCAGAAGTTACAAAGGAAGTTAAGCAATATGTAGAGGGGTGTGATCAATATCAGAGGATGAAGAATAGAGTAGAAATGCTGGCAGGAAAATTAAGACCTAATGAGGTACTAGAGAGACTATGGCAGTATATATTAGTGGATTTTATTATGAAGTTACTAGTGTCAAAAGGTCATGATTCAATCTTGGTAGTGTATGATAGGTTTTCAAAAATATCTCACTTTGTGGTGATGATGGAAAAAATGATGGTGGAAGGATTAGCAAAGTTGTTCAGGGATAATGTGTGGAAGTTGCATAGGTTGCTGGAAAGTGTGATATTAGATAGAGGACTACATTTTGTGGCAGGGTTAATGAGAGAATTGAATAAAATGTTGGGGATAGAAACAAAGTTGTTTACAGCTTATCACCCACAGACAGATGGACAAATGAAGAGAACAAATCAGGAGCTAGAACAGTACTTGAGAATGTATGTCAATCATAGACAAAGCAATTGGTCAGAATGGCTGGTAACAGTGGAATTCACATTCAACAACAAGGTACACACAGTGACAAAGGAATTACCATTCAAAGTCAACTATGGGAGAGAACCAAGAATGGGCTTTGATATCAGAAAAAAGGGAAAGAATGTAAAAGCAGAAGAGTTTGCAAGAGAAATGAAAGATAGACATGAGGAAGTGAAATCAGCATTAGTGAGATCACAGGAAGAGATGAAGAGACAGGCAGATAGAAATAGAAAAGAGGCAGAAGAGTATAGAGTAGGGGATAAAGTATTAATTAGTATGAAGGATTTTCTGATGGAGTTAATGAAGAGAGCAATGAAGAAGTTGACAGAAAATAGGACCATATGTGGTAAAAAAGATCATGTTAGAAAATGCAGTAGAGTTGGAACTGCTAGCATTGTTAATAATACACCTAGTGGTGAATATGAGAAGAATAGTGAAGTATCAAGAGCAAGTAGAGGGGCAGAATAAAATACCACTACCTCCTATTGAGGTAGCTGGTGAAAAGGAACATGAAGTAGAAAAGATTTTGAATAGAAGAGAGAGAAAAGGGAAACTAAAGTATTTAGTGAGATGGAAATGTTATACAGCAGAGAAATATACTTGGGAGGGATTAGAAAATTTGAAGAATGTGAGAGATCTAGTAGAAGAATTTGAGAAGGAGATAAGGAAAGAAGTAAGATGAGTAGAAAAGAGAAAAAAAAAGCAAAATGCAATAGAGGTGGAGTTGAATCCAGAAGCAGAGGAGTTCAAGAGGAGTGAGTTACCAGGGAAGTGTATAGTGAGAATCTTGTTTAGATGGGATGATAAAAAATTTGAGAATGAATGTTTGAAAAAATTAGAGAGAAATTGGACAAGATAGAAAGGAAAGGTAATAAGAGAGGGAGAAGTAGGAAGTTTCTCTGGAGTAGGAACCTTAAGAGGGAGGGTACCATTATGATATGTATGAGGACTAAACTTTTTCTTTTTCTTTTATCTATTTTTCTTAATTTTATATTTCTTTTCTTTTGAATTTCTTTTTCTTTTGATTGACAATGAAGAGGCATGTAACACTGCAATTACATGACATGTCACATGATGTGATGTCATAAAGGCCTAGAATGGACTGGAATAGTCTAGATGGATGATATCAAGGAGTATTTTAACTATATAGCTAGCTACCTTATGGTATATATATAATGTACTCATGGACAACATATGGACTTTAGGGTAGGATGCATAGCAAAAGCATAGTTGTAGCATGGACCACATGTAATAGTATAAATAGAGTAGCAATATAGTAGGGACTCCTTGTCAAGTTCTCTTATAATCTCTACTTGATATCTTACTAAGAGATTTGCTGTCTTGTATGATTATTGGTCTTTGTGACTAGTAGTCGCTACAACAATAATATTAAGGAGTATGTTAACTGTATGGCTACCTCATAGTATACATATAGTATACTTATGGACAACACATGGATATTAGGACAGAAGTCATTATTTGTAGCATGGACTATGTGTAATTTATATAAATAGAATAGCAATCTAGCAGAGACTCCTTGTTGAGTTCTCTTGTAATCCTCACTTGATATCCTATTGAGAGATTTATTGCTTGTGTTACTATTGAACTTTATGTCTAGTGATTGCCACAATATATTCCTCTCTTTAGAATAGATATCCCACTGTTTAGTGAGAGCATCCAGTTTGGTGCCAAGACAACCAAGACAGAACCTGATGACAAGATTAAACTGAGAAAGATATTTAGACTACCATGCTTGCCTCCAAGTCAACATCTTGGTAGTAGAAAAATACTCAAGGTTTTTATAATCTGTAACAATGTTGATGGGATAGGCCAGACCTTCCAAGTAGTGTTGCTAAATCTTGAAAGCTTCAAAGATAGTAAGCAATTCCTTGTTATACATGTCATAGTTCAACTCCACCACAGTGAAAGTGTGGAAGTGAAAGGCCACTGGATGAACTTCATTTTCTTTGTTACAAATGGAAAGGATTGCAGTAAGAGCATAGTCCAAAGCATCAGTTTCCATGATGAGTTGAGCATCCAAAATCCAATGAATGAGGATAGGAGTAGAGATGAATATCTTCTTGAGAGAATTGAAAGCATTATAACAGGAGGAGTCAAACTTCCAAGGAATGTCCTTCTGAGTGAGACATATCAATGGAATAACAATATCCAAATAAACCAGTAATAAAAATTAGTGAAATCTAAGAAGGATTGAATATCATTGACTTTCTTAGGTTTTAGCCAGTCTTGAATAATCTTTACTTTGTTGTTGGACATGGTAAGGCCAGAAGAGGTAAGAATGTATTCCAGATACTCTACAGACTCAGAGTGAAATTTGCATTTCTCTACTTTGGCATAAAGACCAGCCTTGCAGAGATGCTTGAGTACTTTTTTTACATGCCAGTGATGTTTGGACATTTTATGAATTACTGAAAGGCTATAGTAGCATTGGTAAGACTGAAAGACATTACAGACTATTCAAATAATCTGTAATGTGTTCTAAAAGCAGTCTTCCATTCATTACCATTGGTAATACAAACCAAATGGTAAGTATGGTGAAGATCTATCTTTGAATAAATCCAAGCTTTGTAAGGTGAGTCCAGTGTATCAGATATGAGCAGGAGTAGATAGCAATCCTTCTTGGAGATGTAGTTAAGACCATGGAAATCAACATAAAGGTGTAGTGAACTATCTTTCTTCTTAATGAATAAGACTAGTATACCATGCAGAGATGAGGTTAGTCGAATAAAACCTATGTTGAGGTTTTCCTCAATGAATTTCTTCAAAGCCTCTTGTTCAGATGCTGAAAGAGAGTATATAGGGCCAACTGGAGGTTGAGCACTTTCTTCCAGATTAATTTTGAGGTCATAAGGATGATAAGGAGTGAGGACTTCAGCTTTAGTTTTGTTGAAAATATTGGCGAATTCATGATAATTGGAAGAGACATTGGAAAGGTCAGAAGCTTCTGCAAGTTTTGCAGAATTAGCCTGAATGTCCAAAGAGTGAAGACAGATTTCAAAATTGCTGGAGCCCAGAAGTTTTGATGTGCACAAGAATGCTGCAGTACCAATGATAGCAATGTTAGATCACTTAGAGTTAGACACAGAGGTCTCAAATGCAGGTATGGAAACTGTGAGGTCCAATGATTGCAAAGGGATGTCTAGAAAGAATGGAGATGCCAATGGTATATTGGCTATGATACAAGAAGGAGCAAGATTTTCCTGCAAAGATAGACAGAAGTTTATTGATCCATTTATCTAGTCAATCAGTGGATTGTATTGGGTAAGCTAGTTGTATTCAAGGACCAAAGAGCAGGAAGAATCAAGCAGAGTGACATAAAAGTCCAGATTCAGACAATTACTAGTGGAAAAAATTATGAGCAAGTTGGCAATTTTGGAAATGGTGCTGTTTGATGAGCTATTAAACAAGCAGAGAGCAACTGGAGGAGTTGTGAATGTCTTCAAGTAGTGAGTATCCACAAATTTAAAGTCCACAAAATAATAAGTAGACTTGGAGTTAATGAGAGCTTGGAATGGGATTTTATTAAGGTGATCCTAACCAAGGATCAAGAGAGAGGTAAGGGAAACAAAGAGTGAATGAGGATCAGAAAGAGCAGATGCATTGAGTCAGATCAGACTTGTTGCTATACAGGAAAGTTCAACATGGCCCTTAGTCTGTACAGAGTCCTGGGGATTGCTCTCTATTTTTCTGAGGATTTCTTGGAAGCAACTGCTAAAGTATCAGTAGTTGCTAAAGCACTGTGGCCCTTAGAAGTGAGCATAGTCTGCTTCTTGGGACAGGAGTCCAGCTTGTGGTCTCCTGCACCACAATAGAGGCACAGATTGTTTTCAAGACACTTCTTGTACTTATTACTAGTCAACTTGTAGTTGCTGGCCAGCTTAAAAGAGAGATTTACTTGTAGAGTATTGGGCTGTTTTTTGGGAGTGGAGGACAGAGATAATTTTGGGAAAGTCTTGGTAGATGAGACTGCCAGAGATGTGTTTGCCTTATTCTAGGAGGCTATAGTAGGACCAGATGTGGAAGCTTTCTCTTATTTCTGAGAATAAGACTTGAGAGCCTTTTTCTCTGCCTGCCTTGCATGGTGGCATTTGTGGTCACATTTTCAGTAGTAGTAATCAATAGTCATTACCAAAGCATACATGTCTCAGAACAAGGTTGTTGTGGCAACCACTAGACACAAAGTCCAATAGCTACACAAGTGAGTAAAGCTCTCAGTAGGTAATCAAGTGGGGAAAAACACAAGAGAACTCAACAAGGAGCCTCTACTAAATTAGAGTCCTATTTATACTGTTACATGTTGCTCCATGCTACTATCTCATGTTCACCTCATATCTTACTCAAGACCACTATATTGTATTTATGTACCTTAAAATCATCTTCTAGACCCTTCCACTATGTTCTAGGCTTATGATGTCACATCATGTGACATGTCATGTGACTGCGATGTCACGTGCCTCTTCATCATCACTAAAAAAAAAAAGAAATTCAAAAGAAAAGAAATATAAAATCAAGGAAAATAGATAGAAGAAAAAGAAAAATGTTAGTGTCCAAAGTGTTCCATAACATAGTTCCCCATGAATTAGTATTAGAACTAGGGGTCTGATCAGAATTAAGAGTATTAGCAAGTTAGCTAAATACTTTAGCCAACTGTTTATTAGTATTATTGTTCTGGCAGGGTTTGGACCATGAGTGAGTGGAAGAAGTAAGTCTATTAGCTGTTAAATTAGTAATAGGATTAGTAGTAGGAGCATCCTCCTGTTATAAAATGCTTTGGACACAAACATTTTTCCTTTTATCTATTTTTCTTGATTTTATATTTCTTTTCCTTTTTATTGATGGTGAAGAGGCATGTGACATTGCAGTCACATGACAGGTCACATGATGTGACATCATAAGCCTAGAACATAGTGGAAGGGTCTAGAAGATGATTTTAAAGCACATAAATACAATATGGTGGTCTTGAGTAAGATATGAGGTGAACATGAGATAGTAGCATGGAGCAACATGTAACAGTATAAATAGGACTCTAATTTAGTAGAGGCTCCTTGTTGAGTTCTCTTGTGTTTTTCCCCACTGGATTGCTTAACTAAGAGTGTTACTGTTTGTATTATCATTGGACTTTGTATCTAGTAGTTGCCACAACACCTTCCAGTTAGGATCATTATCCACAGGAACAATACTTGGTTTAGGAACAGGCAAAGCTGTCCAGCCAGGTGGAATAGTGCTAGATAAAGACCTAGGAGATGAGTGGCCTCTTTGGTGAAATCATCTGGAGCATTGTGGAGCATTTGGCAGATAAGCTAGATATGTCAAGATTAAGAAAGTTGGACTTGGTTTATTTTATTTTTCCTTTCATTTTTTATTTTTCTTTTGATTTATTTTTCTATTTTCCATTTTTAGAACAACTAGGGTTAGGGTTGATCAGTCATGCCATCACACCAGTCACCTGATGGCATAGTTATAAGATAGATCATGAGACTTGGGAGAATTTAGTAGAAGACTTGAGAACAGATGACGTCATATAACATGGACACCACATGTTGGCCTCATGGACTACACATGGTTGTTTAGGGTAGGATGCACAGTAGTTAGCATGGACCATCTGTAGAACTATATAAGGTAGACTAGTTTGTAGAAGAGTTCTCTATCGAGTTTTCTTGTGTTACTCAATACAAGAGTTGTTCTTTTGTCTTACTCTAAAGATTTAAGATTATAACAAGATGGTCACTAAAATGCAAGATAGTATTGAAGGATGTCCCAAGCAGTAGGACCAGAGTTGAAGTTGAGGAATTACAGCAAGAGAAAGCCATTTTAAACTTTAAAGTGTGAAATGTAAAGTTGTTTTGTAGATAGAACTATGACAGAGGATTTAGCAGATAGAATTGCTCAGAAGCAATAGCATACTTGAGAGTCTAATAATACTGTCAGGCATGGTTCATACCAGGGATGAAAGTCTGCAAGATGGACTCAGAGATATGCAGACTTGTTGAATGATCTTGGCTTCAGCTTATATGCTACACTATCTGTCTGCTATATAGTTATAACTTCAGATAACAGGAAGAAGTCTGAGATAGGAGTAAGTGCTGATTTAGTGTGTCATTGTTGAATACCAGAGATCAAGTTCAATAAGAGTTTATCTTTGTCAATTATCAGACTAGCAAATTACAGTATAGCTACTAGTCTTATATATACCAATACTTATTATAGGAAATACTTGGGGTTCCAGTAGTATAACCTCTATTGCTCTGAGCAGAGGTTTAAGTGTTAAGACACTAACAGGAGTATAACTCTACCATTGAAGGCTGAGTCAAATAGGAGTATCTCTGTTATGGAAGATAGAATATCTAGATAATTGCATCACTGCCATAAGGCATATTGTGAGTAAGGTGGGCTTTATTTGTTGACAAGGAATATACTGTGGAGATATATTTTCCAGATGAGTGGACTTGGCATATGACATACAAATACAAACTCTAACATTCCATAGTATAAAAACTGTTGGAAATGGGAACATTTGATACCTAGTTATTGCTCTTATGTGTCCAGATGTGCAAAGTGCAATAAAGCATATCTTACCAAACATCACAGAGAGAAGATATAATGTTGTAAAGAGAATAGAAATTCCAATAGATTGACCACTATAGAAGGAGAGTTGTGTTCTCACATTTTCAAATACACTAACTGCAAAGGAGACCATCAAGCAGATAGTTATACCTGTCCATTTTGGTATAATTGTTTCAATAGAAATTGGCATGGTAGAAAACAACAGGAGCTTCTTTGAAAGTAGAGTACAAATAATATAGAAATCTTGTTAGCCATATATAGTTCTTTTTCTTTCTTTCTTTCTTTCTTTTTCTTTTTGCTTTTTTACATGTCACTTCTGTTTGAATGTATATAGTTATAAAAGTAGCTACCATAGTCTGCCCTCATGCACTGTATAATAAATTGTTGATTTAAAAAAACCATTGTCTCTTCTTCAAGGTTTTTTCCTTTAGAGAGACTAACTTCTATTTTTGCCAGTTCTTTTCCAACTTCTTCAAAATACTCCTTAAATTTTCTATCATTTTATCTATCTAACATCTTTACTATATACTTTTCTAGTAATCTCTCTCTTTTAAAATCTTGTTTCTCTATTATATCTAACTTTTTTTGCTTTCTAACTTTTGTACTTAGCCTCTCTTTAAACTCTGCCACTACTTTCTTTGTATTTTCTAAGTTCTTCTCTCTTTTCTATATATTATTCTCTACTGTAAACATTTTTCAATATATCAAATACTTTATTACTCTTTATATTTTTATTTTATTTAAGATTTTCTCCACCTCATATTTTTCAACTCCATTTACTTTTCCTGGTTTTTCTTTTTCTACCTTCTATCTCTTTACTAGTTTCCTATACTTTACTACTTAACTGATATTTACAACTAGGTGAATTCTCATCAAAATTAGCAGTCTTAATTTGACTATATTGGTAAATATTATTTTATCAATAATATATAAATCAACATATTAGTCTACTAGTTTTCTTGCCAGTCTTTCTTTGAACACCAGTATTAGAGTTGAAAATAGTAAACTCTATTTATTTACATTTTCTTTGCTCATTTACATTTTCTTTTTCATTTATTTTATTTTTTAGACTTAGGATTAGAGTTTAGTGTGACTGTCACAAACTGTCACATGTCATAGTCATATAATCATATGGAACATAGAACATTATAGAAGGTTCTGAAACAATAATATCATACCACATATCAATGGTATATAGTACACATGCTCTTTAGAATAGGCTAGATTTAGTGTAGCACAGACCATTAATGAAGTGTATATAAAGTAGACAATTTATAACTGGAACTCCATTAAGTTTTCTTGTGTTATCTAATACAAGATTCTTTTTTTATTTTAACACTTTGGGGCTTAAATTGTAACAACTAGGTCTTTTATGCTCAATATCATCTTATTCTTCTTCTTTCATACTTCTGCTTCCTTTTTCCTCTTATTTACTTGTTACTTCATCTCTTTCTGTACTTTTCTCAATGTTACTTCTACTTCTTTCTAAACCTTTTTTATTCCTTTCATAATCTCTATTGCTTTCTCTCTCTTTTCTTTTCTCCTAATAACTACTCTTATTTTCAACTCCCTTCTATATGCTATAAATAGAAATATCTTAGT
Source organism: Leucocoprinus gongylophorus (assembly GCA_022457215.2). NCBI lineage: Eukaryota > Fungi > Basidiomycota > Agaricomycetes > Agaricales > Agaricaceae > Leucocoprinus > Leucocoprinus gongylophorus. Next base: position 15,823 of record JAJOHK020000936.1, read on the forward strand.
TGCTAAATAAATTCTGTTGTTCACTACAAACTCCACTGTTGTCAAGATCGTTGATGGTGGACTCTATTTTATTTTCTCTCTTCATTTTATTTTATTTTTATTTTTATTTTTATTTTTATTTTTCTATTTTTAGAACAGCTTAGGTTAGGGTTTATCAGTCACACCATCACATCAGTCACAAATTGATGGCGTAATCACAAGACTGATCACAGGACTTGGGAGAATGAAGTAGAAGGTTCTGGAACAAAGTGATGTCATACAGCATGGACAACACATGCTGGCCTCATGTTATACTTATGGTTATTTAGGGTAGGATGCACAGTAGCTAACATGGACCATGGGTACTAGTATATAAGGTAGACCACTTTGTACTAGGAACTCTATCGAGTTCTCTTGTATTACTCAATACAAGAGTTGTTTCTTGACTTAACACTTTGAGTCTTGAATCATAACATTAGAACTCGATTCCATTTTCCTTGACCGCTCAACACGAGTCCTCAACCTTTTTTCTTACTCTCTAGCATCCTCGACCGAAGGTCAACACAGACCTTTAGTCAAAGCATAAGCCGGACCCTAGGCTTAAGGGGTATACTAGTTAGGCAGGAGAAGCCTAGCCGTTTATCTGCATCAAAGCCCACTGGTGCATGGTAGACGTACTACCTTTTGTGGATGTGCTATATATATCTTTACCAATATCAGCCTTGTGCTACATACCCACTTGTAGTGTGTCTACGCAGAGGAACATCAGTTGCTCTTAAAACAGCTGACTAGAGTAGAACGTCCTTCTTAGGACAAAATAGTGTACATTTTCCTTAGGGCAGTAGTCAGTTGATAAAAGTAGTCAGTACCAGTGTAGGCAGGGTAAGAAGAATACCTGCTATCACTTACAGAGATTGCTTCGTCATCAGAATACGAGTCTGAGAGCGAGACCAGCATAGGTTCAGCTCTTCCATTATACACCTCCTTACCACCACCACCATCACAACAAACATCACCAATTGACTCACCGCCCCCATATCTCAATATAAGTCAACTCAATCTTCATGAAATTATCTGACAGCAGCAGGAGCAGTTAGCTGTGATGCAGGCACAAATTCAGGCCCTGCTTGCGGTGCAAGGAGAAGTAGGAGCAGGAGGGGCTGGAACAGGGTCTAATACAGGAGCCCATATGGAGGTGGCCAAACTGGCCATCTTTAGCGGAGAAGCAGGGAGAGTAGGAGGATTCATTACGGCATGCAGGCTTTATATCAAGATGAGGTTGAGGGGAAATACGGTAGAGGAGCAAGTACAATAGGTCTTGACATATGTGCAGGGAGGGTCAGCGGATGTGTGGAAGGAGAATATAATAGAGGAACTGGAATCAGGGGAAGTAGAGTATGAGTCAGTGGAGGAATTTTTGACAATTTTAAAGAAGGAATTTGGAGGAGGAGAAGAAGAATCGGTTAAGGCGGCAGAACTGTGGAAGTTGGAACAAGGAGGGAAGACAATGGAAGAATTCGTGCAGGAGTTCAAAAGGGTGGCAAGAGGAAGTGGGTATGAGGGAAGGCCGCTAGTGGAGGAGTTTAAGAGAGGAATGAATGGTGGAATTCGGAGGAAGTTGATGGAGGTGGAAAACCCGCCTGCCTCCATCGAACAATGGTATAGAAGAGTGACGGCTTTGGATAGAAACTGGAGGGAGAGCAGGAAGGAGGAGGAAAGACTGAGGACAAAGAAGGCAGGAGGGAGAGCACAGAAACAGAGCCTGCCACGACCGCTAGCGTGGCAGAGGCGGCAGACATTGCCTCAGCCGGCAGTAATATGGC